>CAWVRF010001125.1:0-286000 GCA_963932465.1 Maratus speciosus
GTGCTCATTTATTAGAAAACTAATTTTCAGCCGTGCACCGGAATTTAATGCGAAAATATATCGTGTTTTGTATTGGGTATATCAGTTTCCATGATTCCCTAACAATGGTTTCATTGTTTAAACAATGTATTCAGTTTTACTTTATTTTACATTTCTGAAAATTCACGCCGGCGAATACCTTTAAAACGAAAAAATATTTACGTCATTCATTTGGAAATGTGCTTTTTTATTAGGAAATTAATTTTCAGCCGTGCCCCGGAATTTATTTCGAAAATATCGCATATTTTGTATTCGGTATATCAGTTTCTAGGATTTCCTAACAATGGTTCCATTGTTTAAACAATGAATTCGGTTTTATTTTATTTTACATTTCTAAAAACTCACACAGGTGAACTACTTTAAAACCGAAAATTTTTTACGTCATTCATTTGGAAATGTGCTTTTTTATTATGAAATTAATTTTTAGCCGTGCACCGGAATTCAAGTTGAAAATTTTGCGTGTTTTGTATTCAGTATATCAGTTTCAAGGATTCCCTAACAATGGTTTCATTGTTTAAACAATGTATTCAGTTTTACTTTATATTACATTTCTAAAAATTCACGCAGGCGATCAACTTTAAAACGAAAAAATATTTACGTCATTCATTTGGAAATGTGCTTTTTTATTAGGAAATTAATTTTCAGCCGTGCACCGGAATGTAATGCGAAATTATTACGTGTTTTTATTCGGTATATCAGTTTCCAGGATTCCCAAACAATAGCTTCATTGTATAAACAATGTATTTTGTTTTACTCTATTTTACATTCCCAAAACTTCACACAGGCGAACAACTTTAAAACCGAAAATTTTTTACGTCATTCATTTGGAAATGTGCTTTTTTATAATGAAATTAATTTTCAGCCGTGAACGGGTATGTAATGCGAAAATATTGCGTGTTTTGAATTCGTTATATCATTTTCCAAGATTTCCTAACAATGGTTTCATTGTTTAAACAATGTCTTCGGTTTTACCTTATTTTATATCTCTAAAAACTCACACTGGCAAACTACTTTAAATCCGAAAAATTTTTACTTCATTCATTTGTAAATAGGCTTTTTTATTAGGAAATTAATTTTCAGCCGTGCACCGGAATTTAATGCGAAAATATATCGTGTTTTGTATTGGGTATATCAGTTTCCAGGATTCCATAACAATGGTTTCATTGTTTAAACAATGTATTCGTTTTTGCTTTATTTTACATTCCTAAAACTTCACACAGGCGAACAACTTTAAAACCGAAAAATTTTTACGTCTTTCATTTGGAAATGTGCTTATTTATTAGAAAATTAATTTTCAGCTGTGCACCGGAATTTAATTCGAAAATATTGCGTGCTTTGTATTCGGTATATCAGTTTATAGGATTTCTAACAATGGTTTCATTGTTTAAACATTGTATTCGGTTCTACTCTATTTTACATTTCTAGAAATTCACACCGGCGAACACCTTTAAAACGAAAAGATATTTACGTCATTCATTTGGAAATTTGCTTTTTAATGAGGAAAATTATTTTCAGCCGTGCACCGGAATGTAATGCGAAAATATTGCGTGTTTTTATTCGGTATATCAGTTTCCGGGATTCCCAAATAATGGCTTCATTGTTTAAACAATGTATTTTGTTTTACTTTATTTTACATTCCTAAAACTTCACACAGGCGAACAACTTTAAAACCGAAAAATTTTTACGTCATTCATTTTTAAATGTTCTTATTTATTAGGAAATTAAATTTCAGCCCTGCACCGGAATTTAATTCGAAAATATTGCGTGTTTTGTATTCGGTATATCAGTTTCCAGGATTTCCTAACAATGGTTTCATTGTTTAAACAATGCATTCAGTTTTACTTTTTTTTACATTTCTAAAAATTCACACATCCGAACACCTTTAAATCGAAAAAATATTTACGTCATTCATTTGGAAATGTGCTTTTTTATTAGGAAATTAATTTTCAGTCGTGCAACGGAATGTAATGCGAAAACATTGCGTGTTTTGTATTCAATATATCATTTTCCATGAATTCTTAACAATGGTTTCATTGTTAAAACAATGTCTTCGGTTTTACCTTATTTTACATTTCTAAAAACTCTCACCGGCGAACAACTTTAAAACCGAAAAATTTTTACGTCATTCATTATTAAATGTGCTTATTTATTAGGAAATTAATTTTCAGCCGTGCACCGGAATTTAATTCTAAAATATTGCGTGTTTTGTATTCAATATATCAGTTTCTAGGATTTCCTAACAATGGTTTCATTTTTTAAACAATGTATTCAGTTTTACTTTATTTTACATTTCTAAAAACTCACACTGGCGAACTACTTTAAAACAGAAAATTTTTTGCATCATTCATTTGAAAATGTGCAGATGTCCAAGTCGGGAATCGAACCCGTTCCCCTGGAATAGATCTCCAGCGCTCTACCACTAAGCCACAAGGACGATGGCTTCTCTCACTTATAAAAATCGGTAAGGTTGCAACCACAGCACTAGATGGAAAAGACTTCATGAGCACACAATCTAGTGGCGAATCATGAGTAGCACATGAACCCAGCATCGGTGAATATACATTTTTAATTAATTTTTCAACTACATTTCTGCAGTGAAATTACGCTTGAAATTATTGAATATTAAATACTTGAATAATCGCATTGCTAACAAGTCGTAAACAGACTTATATAAGTGACAGATGCCAAGCTGGGCATCGTCCTTGTGGCTTAGTGGTAGAGCACTGGAGCTCCAGGGGCCCGGGATCGATTCCCGTCTTGGACATTTTTCACTAAGTTTGTTTACGATTTGTTAGCAATGTGATTATTCACGTATTTAATATTCAATGGTTTCATTGTTTAAACAATATTCGGTTTTACTTTATTTTAAATTTCAAAAAACTCACACAGGTGAACTACTTTAAAACCGATAAATTTTTACTTCATTCATTTGTAAATAGGCTTTTTTATTAGGAAATTAATTTTCAGTCGTGCACCGGAATTTAATTCGACAATATTGCGTGTTTTGTATTCGGTATATCATTTTCCATGGTTCCGTAACAATGGTTTCATTGTTTAAACAATGTATTCGGTTTTACTTTATTTTACATTTCTGAAAACTCACACAGGTGATTTACTTTAAAACCGAAAATTTTTTACGTAATTCATTTTGAAATGTGCTTATTTATTAGGAAATAATTTTCAGCCGTTCACCGGAATGTAATTCGAAAATATTGCGTGTTTTGTATTCGGTATATCAATTTCCAGGTTTCACAAACAATGGTTTCATTTTTAAACAATGTATTCAGTTTTACTTTATTTTACATTTCTAAAAATTCACACAGGCGAACACCTTTAAAACGAAAAAATACTTACGTCATTCATTTGGAAATGTGCTTATTTATTAGGAAATTAATTTTCAGCCGTGCACCGGAATTTAATTCGAAAATATTGCGTGTTTTGTATTCGGTATATCATTTTCAAGGATTTCCTAACAATGGTCTCATTGTTTGAACAATGCATTCAGTTTTACTTTATTTTACATTTCTAAAAACTCACACAGGCGAACAACTTTAAAACCGAAAAATTTTTACTTCGTTCATTTGTAAATATTCTTTTTTATTAGGAAATTAATTTTCAGCTGTGCACCGGAATTTAATGCGAAATTATCTCGTGTTTTGTATTGGGTATATCAGTTTCCAGGATTCCCTAACAATTGTTTAATTGTTTAAACAATGTATTCGGTTTTGCTTCATTTTACATTTCTAAAAATTCACACAGGCGAACAACTTTAAAACCGAGAAATTTTTACGTCGTACATTTGGAAATGTGCTAATTTATTAGCCATTAGATTATTAGATTATTCTTTTTTATTAGGAAATTAATTTTCAGCCGTGCACCGGAATGTAATGCGAAAATATTGCGTGTTTTTATTCGGTATATCAGTTTCTAGGATTCCCAAACAATGGCTTCATTGTATAAACAATGTGTTTTGTTTTACTTTATTTTACATTCCTAAAACTTCACACAGGCGAAGAACTTTAAAACCGAAACATTTTTACGTCATTCATTTTTAAAGGTGCTTATTTATTAGAAAATTAATTTTCAGCCGTGCACCGGAATTTAATTCGAAAATATTGCGTGTTTTGTATTCGGTATATCAGTTTATAGGATTTCCTAACAATGGTTTCATTATTTAAACAATGTATTCGGTTCTACTTTATTTTACATTTCTAAAAACTCACACTGGCGAACTACTTTAAAACCGAAAAATTTTTACACCATTCCTTTGAAAATGTGCTTATTTCTTAGAAAATAAATTTTCAGCCGTGCCTCGGAATTTATTTCGAAAATATCGCATATTTTGTATTCGGTATATCAGTTTCTAGGATTTCCTAACAATGGTTCCATTGTTTAAACAATGAATTCGGTTTTACTTTATTTTACATTTCTAAAAACTAACACAGGTGAACTACTTTAAAACCGAAATTTTTTACGTCATTCCTTTGGAAATGTGCTTTTTTATTATGAAATTAATTTTTAGTCGTGCACCGGAATTCAATTTGAAAATTTTGCGTGTTTTGTATTCAGTATATCAGTTTCAAGGATTCCCTAACAATGGTTTCATTGTTTAAACAATGTATTCAGTTTTACTTTATTTTACATTTCTAAAAATTCACGCAGGCGATCGCCTTTAAAACGAAAAAATATTTACGTCATTCATTTGGAAATGTGCTTTTTTATTAGGAAATTAATTTTCAGCCGTGCACCGGAATGTAATGCGAAAATATTGCGTGTTTTTATTCGGTATATCAGTTTCAAGGATTCCCTAACAATGGCTTCATTGTTTAAACAATGTATTCAGTTTTACTTTATTTTACATTTCTGAAAATTCACGTCGGCGAACACCTTTAAAACGAAAAAATATTTACGTCATTCATTTGGAAATGTGCTTTTCTATTAGGAAATTAATTTTCAGCCGTGCACCGGAATTTAATGCGAAAATATATCGTGTTTTGTATTGGACGATGGCTTCTCTCACTTATAAAAATCGGTAAGGTTGCAACCACAGCACTAGATGGAAAACTCTTCATGAGAACACAATCTAGTGGCGAACCATGAGTAGCAAATTAGCCCAGCATTGGTGAATATACATTTTTAATTAATTTTTCAACTACTTTTCAGCAGTGAAATTACGCTTGAAATTATTGAATATTAAATACGTGAATAATCACATTGCTAACAAGTCGTAAACAGACTTATATATGTGAGAGTTGAGAAGCTGGGCATCGTCCTTGTGGCTTAGTTGTAGAGCACTGGAGCTCCCGGGGCCCGGGATCGATTCCCGTCTTGGACATTTTTCACTAAGGTGGTTTACGATTTGTTAGCAATGTGATTATTCACGTATTTAATATGGTTTTTATTGTTTAAACCATATTCGGTTTTACTTTATTTTGCATTTCAAAAAACTCACACAGGTGAACTACTTTAAAACCGACAAATTTTTACGTCATTCATTTGGAAATGTGCTTTTTTATTAGGAAATTAATTTTCAGCCGTAAACCGGAATTTAATTCGAAAATATTGCGTGTTTTGTATTCGGTATATCAATTTCCAGGGTTCCCTAACAATGGTTTCATTGTTTAAACAATGTATTCGGTTTTACCTTATTTTACATTTCTAAAAATTCACACAGGCGAACAACTTTAAAACCGAGAAATTTTTACGTCTTTCATTTGGAAATGTGCTTATTTATTAAAAAATTAATTTTCAGCCGTGCACCGGAATTTAAATCTAAAATATTGCGTGTTTTGTATTCGGTATAACAGTTTATAGGATTTCCTAACAATGGATTCATTGTTTAAACAATGTATTCAGTTTTACTTTATTTTACATTTCTAGAAATTCACACTGGCGAACACCTTTAAAACGAAAAAATATTTACGTCATTCATTTTGAAATGTGCTTTTTTATTAGGAAATTAATTTTTAGCCGTGCACCGGAATTTAATGCGAAAATATATCGTGTTTTGTATTGGATATATCAATTTCCAGGATTCCCGAACAATGGTTTAATTGTTTAAACAATGTATTCGGTTTTGCTTCATTTTACATTTTTAAAAATTCACACAGGCGAACAACTTTAAAACCGAGAAATTTTTACGTCATTCATTTGGAAATGTGCTTTTTTATTAGGAAATTAATTTTCAGCCGTGCACCGGAATTTAATGCGAAAATATATCGTGTTTTGTATTGGGTATATCAGTTTCCAGGATTCCCTAACAATGGTTTCAATGTTTAAACAATGCATTCAGTTTTACTTTTTTTTACATTTCGAAAAATTCACACAGGCGAACACCTTTAAATCGAAAAAATATTTACGTCATTCATTTGGAAATGTGCTTTTTTATTAGGAAATTAATTTTCAGCCGTGCAACGGAATGTACTTCGAAAACATTGCGTGTTTTGTATTCGGTATATCATTTTCCAGGAATTCTTAACAATGGTTTCATTGTTCAAACAATTTATTCGCTTTTACCTTATTTTACATTTCTAAAAACTCTCACTGGCGAACAACTTTAAAACCGAAAAATTTTTACGTCATTCATTTTTAAATGTGCTTATTTATTAGGAAATTAATTTTCAGCCGTGCACCGGAATTTAATTCTAAAATATTGCGTGTTTTGTATTCAATATATCAGTTTCTAGGATTTCCTAAGAATGGTTTCATTGTTTAAACAATGTATTCAGTTTTACTTTATTTTACATTTCTAAAAACTCACCCTGGCGAACTACTTTAAAGCCGAAAATTTTTTACATCATTCATTTGAAAATGTGCTTATGTCCAAGTCGGGAATCGAACCCGGTCCCCTGGAATATATCTCCAGTGCTCTACCACTAAGCCACAAGGACGATGGCTTCTCTCACTTATAAAAATCGGTAAGGTTGCAACCACAGCACTAGATGGAAAAGACGTCATGAGCATACAATCTAGTGGCGAAACATGAGTAGCACATGAACCCAGCATCGGTGAATATATATTTTTAATTAATATTTCAACTACATTTCTGCACTGAAATTACGCTTGAAATTATTGAATATTAAATACTTGAATAATCGCATTGCTAACAAGTCATAAACATACTTATATAAGTGACAGATGCCAAGCTGGGCATCGTCCTTGTGGCTTAGTGGTAGAGCACTGGAGCTCCAGAGGCCCGGGATGGATTCCCGTCTTGGACATTTTTCACTAAGTTTATTTACGATTTGTTAGCAATGTGATTATTCACGTATTTAATATTTAATGGTTTCATTGTTTAAACAATATTCGGTTTTACTTTATTTTAAATTTCAAAAAACTCACACAGGTTAACTACTTTCAAACCGAAAAATTTTTACTTCGTTCATTTGTAAATATTCTATTTTATTAGGAAATTAATTTTCAGCCGTGCACCGGAATTTAATGCGAAAATATCTCGTGTTTTGTATTGGATATATCAGTTTCCAGGATTCCCTAACAATGGTTTCAATGTTTAAACAATGTATTCGGTTTTTCTTTATTTTACATTTCTAAAAACTAACACTGGCAAACTACTTTAAATCCGAAAAATTTTTACTTCATTCATTTGTAAATATGTTTTTTTATTAGGAAATTAATTTTCAGCCTTGCACCGGAATTTAATCCGAAAATATTGCGTGTTTTGTATTCGGTATATCATTTTCCTAGATTTCCTAACAATGGTTTCATTGTTTAAACAATGTCTTCGGTTTTACCTTATTTTACATTTCTAAAAACTCACACAGGCGAACTACTTTAAAACCGAAAAATTTTTACGTCATTCACTTTTAAATGTGCTTATTTATTAGGAAATTAATTTTCAGCCGTGCACCGGAATTTATTTCGAAAATATTACGTGTTTTGTATTCGGTATATCAGTTTCCAGGATTTCTTAACAATGGTTTCATTTTTTAAACAATGTATTCGGTTTTACTTTATTTTATATTTCTAAAACCTCACACAGGCGAACTACTTTAAAACCGAAAAATTTTTACATCATTCATTTGAAAATATGCTTATGCCCAAGATCGGAACAGAACCCGGTCCCCTGGATTAGATCTCCAGTGCTCTACAACTAAGCCACATGGACGATGCCCAGCTTGGCATCTCTCACTTATAGAAGTCGGTAAGGTTGCAACCACAGCACTAGATGGAAAAGTCTTCATGAGCACACAATCTAGTGGCGAAACATGAGTAGCAACTGAACCCAGCATTGGTGAATATACATTTTTAATTAATTTTTCAACTACTTTTCAGCAGTGAAATTACGCTTGAAATTATTGAATATTAAATACGTGAATAATCACATTGCTAACAAGTCGTTAACAGACTTATATATGTGAGAGTTGACAAGCTGGGCATCGTCCTTGTGGCTTAGTTGTAGAGCACTGGAGCTCCAGGGGCCCGGGATCGATTCCCGTCTTGGACATTTTTCACTAAGGTGGTTTACGATTTGTTAGCAATGTGATTATTCACGTATTTAATACGGTTTTTATTGTTTAAACCATATTCGGTTTTACTTTATTTTGCATTTCAAAAAACTCACACAGGTGAACTACTTTAAAACCGACATATTTTTACGTCATTCATTTGTAAATGTGCTTTTTTATTAGGAAATTAATTTTCAGCCGTAAACCGGAATTTCATTCGAAAATATTGCGTGTTTTGTATTCGGTATATCAATTTCCAGGGTTCCCTAACAATGGTTTCATTGTTTAAACAATGTATTCGGTTTTAACTTATTTTACATTTCTAAAAATTCACACAGGCGAACAACTTTAAAACCGAGAAATTTTTACGTCTTTCATTTGGAAATGTGCTTATTTATTAAAAAATTAATTTTCAGCCGTGCTCCCGAATTTAATTCGAAAATATTGCGTGTTTTGTATTCGGTATATCAGTTTCCAGGATTTCCTAACAATGGTTTCATTGTTTAAACAATGCATTCAGTTTTACTTTTTTTTACATTTCTAAAAATTCACACATCCGAACACCTTTAAATCGAAAAAATATTTACGTCATTCATTTGGAAATGTGCTTTTTTATTAGGAAATTAATTTTCAGTCGTGCAACGGAATGTAATGCGAAAACAGTGCGTGTTTTGTATTCAATATATCATTTTCCATGAATTCGTAACAATGGTTTCATTGTTAAAACAATGTCTTCGGTTTTACCTTATTTTACATTTCTAAAAACTCTCACCGGCGAACAACTTTAAAACCGAAAAATTTTTACGTCATTCATTATTAAATGTGCTTATTTATTAGGAAATTAATTTTCAGCCGTGCACCGGAATTTAATTCTAAAATATTGCGTGTTTTGTATTCAATATATCAGTTTCTAGGATTTCCTAACAATGGTTTCATTTTTTAAACAATGTATTCAGTTTTACTTTATTTTACATTTCTAAAAACTCACACTGGCGAACTACTTTAAAACAGAAAATTTTTTACATCATTCATTTGAAAATGTGCAGATGTCCAAGTCGGGAATCGAACCCGTTCCCCTGTAATAGATATCCAGTGCTCTACCACTAAGCCACAAGGACGATGGCTTCTCTCACTTATAAAAATCGGTAAGGTTGCAACCACAGCACTAGATGGAAAAGACTTCATGAGCACACAATCTAGTGGCGAATCATGAGTAGCACATGAACCCAGCATCGGTGAATATACATTTTTAATTAATTTTTCAACTGCATTTCTGCAGTGAAATTACGCTTGAAATTATTGAATATTAAATACTTGAATAATCGCATTGCTAACAAGTCGTAAACAGACTTATATAAGTGACAGATGCCAAGCTGGGCATCGTCCTTGTGGCTTAGTGGTAGAGCACTGGAGCTCCAGAGGCCCGGGATCGATTCCCGTCTTGGACATTTTTCACTAAGTTTGTTTACGATTTGTTAGCAATGTGATTATTCACGTATTTAATATTCAATGGTTTCATTGTTTAAACAATATTCGGTTTTACTTTATTTTAAATTTCAAAAAACTCACACAGGTTAACTACTTTCAAACCGAAAAATTTTTACTTCGTTCATTTGTAAATATTCTTTTTTATTAGGAAATTAATTTTCAGCTGTGCACCGGAATTTAATGCGAAATTATCTCGTGTTTTGTATTGGGTATATCAGTTTCCAGGATTCCCTAACAATTGTTTAATTGTTTAAACAATGTATTCGGTTTTGCTTCATTTTACATTTCTAAAAATTCACACAGGCGAACAACTTTAAAACCGAGAAATTTTTACGTCGTACATTTGGAAATGTGCTAATTTATTAGCCATTAGATTATTAGATTATTCTTTTTTATTAGGAAATTAATTTTCAGCCGTGCACCGGAATGTAATGCGAAAATATTGCGTGTTTTTATTCGGTATATCAGTTTCTAGGATTCCCAAACAATGGCTTCATTGTATAAACAATGTGTTTTGTTTTACTTTATTTTACATTCCTAAAACTTCACACAGGCGAAGAACTTTAAAACCGAAAAATTTTTACGTCATTCATTTTTAAAGGTGCTTATTTATTAGAAAATTAATTTTCAGCCGTGCACCGGAATTTAATTCGAAAATATTGCGTGTTTTGTATTCGGTATATCAGTTTATAGGATTTCCTAACAATGGTTTCATTATTTAAACAATGTATTCGGTTCTACTTTATTTTACATTTCTAAAAACTCACACTGGCGAACTACTTTAAAACCGAAAAATTTTTACACCATTCCTTTGAAAATGTGCTTATTTCTTAGAAAATAAATTTTCAGCCGTGCCTCGGAATTTATTTCGAAAATATCGCATATTTTGTATTCGGTATATCAGTTTCTAGGATTTCCTAACAATGGTTCCATTGTTTAAACAATGAATTCGGTTTTACTTTATTTTACATTTCTAAAAACTAACACAGGTGAACTACTTTAAAACCGAAATTTTTTTACGTCATTCCTTTGGAAATGTGCTTTTTTATTATGAAATTAATTTTTAGCCGTGCACCGGAATTCAATTTGAAAATTTTGCGTGTTTTGCATACAGTATACCAGTTTCAAGGATTCCATAACAATGGTTTCATTGTTTAAACAATGTACTCACTTTTACTTTATTTTACATTTCTAAAAATTCACGCAGGCGATCACCTTTGAAACGAAAAAATATTTACGTCATTCATTTGGAAATGTGCTTTTTTATTAGGAAATTAATTTTCAGCCGTGCACCGGAATGTAATGCGAAAATATTGCGTGTTTTTATTCGGTATATCAGTTTCCAGGATTCCCAAACAATGGCTTCATTGTATAAACAATGTATTTTGTTTTACTTTATTTTACATTCCTAAAACTTCACACAGGCGAACAACTTTAAAACCGAAAAATTTTTACGTCATTCACTTTTAAAGGTGCTTATTTATTAGGAAATTAATTTTCAGCCGTGCACCGGAATTTAATTCGAAAATATTGCGTGTTTTGTATTCGGTATATCAGTTTCTAGGATTTCATAACAATGGTTTCATTGTTCAAAGAATGTGTTCAGTTTTACTTTATTTTATATTTCTAGAAATTCACACCGGCGACCACCTTTAAAACGAAAAAATATTTACGTCATTCATTTGGAAATGTGCTTTTTAATTAGGAAATTATTTTTCAGCCGTACACCGGAATGTAATGCGAAAATTTTGCGTGTTTTTTATTCGGTATATCAGTTTCCAGGATTCCCTAACAATGGTTTCATTTTTTAAACAAAGTATTCGGTTTTACTTTATTTTACATTTCTAAAAACTCACACTGGAGAACTACTTTAAAACCGAAAAATTTTACACCATTCATTTGAAAATGTGCTTATGTCCAAGTGAAACATGAGTAGCAAATGAACCCAGCATCGGTGAATATACATTTTTAATTAATTTTTCAACTACATTTCAGCAGTGAAATTACGCTTCAAATTATTGAATATTAAATACGTCAATAATCATATTGCTAACAAGTCGTAAACAGACTTATATAAGTGACAGATGCCAGACTGGGCACCGTCCTTGTGGCTTAGTGGTAGAGCAGTGGAGCTCCAGGGGCCCGGGATCGATTCCCTTCTTGGACATTTTTCACTAAGTTGGTTTACGATTTGTTAGCAAAGTGATTATTCACGTATTTAATATTCAATGGTTCCATTGTTTAAACAATGAATTCGCTTTTATCTTATTTTACATTTCTAAAAACTCACACTGGCGAACAACTTTAAAACCGAAATATTTTTACGTCATTCATTTGGAAATGTTGTTATTTATTAGGAAATTAATTTTCAGCCGTGCACCGGAATTTAATTCGAAAATATATCGTGTTTTGTATTGGTTATATGAGTTTCCAGGATTTCTTGACAATGGTTTCATTATTTAAACAATGTAATTGGTTTTACTTTATTTTACATTTCTAAAAACTCACACTGGCGAATAACTTTAAAGAAAATTTTTTACGTCATTCATTTGGAAATGTGCTTATTTGTTAGGAAATTAATTTTCAGCCGTGCACCGGAATTTAATTCGAAAATATTGTTTGTTTTTTATTCGATATATCAGTTTAGAGGATTCCCTAACAATGGTTTCATTGTTTAAACAATGTATTCGGTTTTACCTTATTTTACATTTCTAAAAATTCACACAGGCGAACAATTTTAAAACCGAGAAATTTTTACGTCTTTCATTTGGAAATGTGCTTATTTATTAGGAAATTAATTTTCAGCCCTGCACCGGAATTTAATTCGAAAATATTGCGTGTTTTGTATTCGGTATATCAGTTTCCAGGATTTCTTAACAATGATTTCACTGTTTAAACAATGTATTCGGTTCTGCTTTATTTTTAAATTTCTAAAAACTCACACTGGCGAACTACTTTAAAACCGAAAAATTTTTACATCATTCCTTTGAAAATGTGCTTATTTCTTAGAAAATAAAATTTCAGCCGTACCCCGGAATTTATTTTGAAAATATCGCGTATTTTGTATTCGGTATATCAGTTTCTAGGTTTTCTTAACAATGGTTTCATTGTTTAAACAATGAATTCGGTTTTACTTTATTTTACATTTCTAAAAACTCACACAGGTGAACTACTTTAAAACCGAAAATTTTTTACGTCATTCATTTGGAAATGTGCTTTTTTATTAGGAAATTAATTTTCAGCCGTGCACCGGAATTTAATGCGAAAATATATCGTGTTTTGTATTCAATATATCATTTTCTAGGATTTCCTAAGAATGGTTTCATTGTTTAAACAATGTATTCAGTTTTACTTTATTTTACATTTCTAAAAACTCACACTGGCGAACTACTTTAAAACCGAAAATTTTTTACATCATTCATTTGAAAATGTGCTTATGTCCAAGTCGGGAATCGAACCAGGTCCCCTGGGATAGATCTCCAGTGCTCTACCACTAAGCCACAAGGACGATGGCTTCTCTCACTTATAAAAGTCGGTAAGGTTGCAACCACAGCACTAGATGGAAAAGACTTCATGAGCACACAATCTAGAGGCGAAACATGAGTAGCACATGAACCCAGCATCGGTGAATATACATTTTTAATTAATTTTTCAACTACATTTCTGCAGTGAAATTACGCTTGAAATTATTGAATATTAAATACTTGAATAATCGCATTGCTAACAAGTCGTAAACAGACTTATATAAGTGACAGATGCCAAGCTGGGCATCGTTCTTGTGGCTTAGTGGTAGAGCACTGGAGCTCCAGGGGCCCGGGATCGATTCCCGTCTTGGACATTTTTGACTAAGTTTGTTTACGATTTGTTAGCAATGTGATTATTCACGTATTTAATATTCAATGGTTTCATTGTTTAAACAATATTCGGTTTTACTTTATTTTAAATTTCAAAAAACTCACACAGGTTAACTACTTTCAAACCGAAAAATTTTTACTTCGTTCATTTGTAAATATTCTTTTTTATTAGGAAATTAATTTTCAGCCGTGCACCGGAATTTAATGCGAAAATATCTCGTGTTTTGTATTGGACATATCAGTTTCCAGGATACTCTAACAATGGTTTCAATGTTTAAACAATGTATTCGGTTTTTCTTTATTTTACATTTCTAAAAACTCACACTGGCAAACTACTTTAAATCCGAAAAATTTTTACTTCATTCATTTGTAAATAGGTTTTTTTATTAGGAAATTAATTTTCAGCCGTGCACCGGAATTTAATGCGAAAATATCTCGTGTTTTGTATTGGATATATCAGTTTCCAGGATTCCCTAACAATTGTTTAATTGTTTAAACAATGTATTCGGTTTTGCTTCATTTTACATTTCTAAAAATTCACACAGGCGAACAACTTTAAAACCGAGAAATTTTTACGTCTTACATTTGGAAATGTGCTTATTTATTAGCCATTAGATTATTAGATTATTCTTTTTTATTAGGAAATTAATTTTCTGCCGTGCACCGGAATGTAATGCGAAAATATTGCGTGTTTTTATTCGGTATATCATTTTCTAGGATTCCCAAACAATGGGTTCATTGTATAAACAATGTATTTTGTTTTACTTTATTTTACATTCCTAAAACTTCACACAGGCGAACAACTTTAAAACCGAAAAATTTTTACGTCATTCATTTTTTAAAGGTGCTTATTTATTAGAAAATTAATTTTCAGCAGTGCACCGGAATTTAATTCGAAAATATTGCGTGTTTTGTATTCGGTATATCATTTTATAGGATTTCCTAATAATGGTTTCATTGTTTAAACAATGTATTCGGTTCTACTTTATTTTACATTTCTAAAAACTCACACAGGCGAACAACTTTAAAACCGAAAAATTTTTACGTCATTCATTTTTTAAAGGTGCTTATTTCTTAGAAAATAAATTTTCAGCCGTGCCCCGGAATTTATTTCGAAAATATCGCATATTTTGTATTCGGTATATCAGTTTCTAGGATTTCCTAACAATGATACCATTGTTTAAACAATCAATTCGGTTTTACTTTATTTTACATTTCTAAAAACTCACACAGGTGAACTACTTTAAAACCGAAACTTTTTTTCGTCATTCATTTGGAAATGTGCTTTTTTATTATGAAATTAATTTTCAGCCGTGCACCGGAATTCAATTTGAAAATTTTGCGTGTTTTGTATTCAGTATATCAGTTTCAAGGATTCCATAACAATGGTTTCATTGTTTAAACAATGTATTCAGTTTTACTTTATTTTACATTTCTAAAAATTCACGCAGGCGACCACCTTTAAAACGAAAAAATATTTACGTCATTCATTTGGAAATTTGCTTTTTTATTAGGAAAATAATTTTCAGCCGTGCACCGGAATGTAATGCGAAAATATTGCGTGTTTATATTCGGTATATCAGTTTCCAGGATTCCCAAACAATGGCTTCATTCTATAAACAATGTATTTTGTTTTACTTTATTTTACATTCCTAAAACTTCACACAGGCGAACAACTTTAAAACCGAAAAATTTTTACGTCATTCATTTTTAAAGGTGCTTATTTATTAGGAAATTAATTTTCAGCCACGCACCGGAATTTAATTCGAAAATATTGCGTGTTTTGTATTCGGTATATCAGTTTCTAGGATTTCCTAACAATGGTTTCATTGTTTAAACAATGTATTCGGTTTTACTTTATTTTACATTTCTAAAAATTTACGCAGGCGAACACCTTTAAAACGAAAAAATATTTACTTCATTCATTTGGAAATGTACTTTTTTATAATGAAATTAATTTTCAGCCGTGAACCGGAATGTAATGCGAAAATATTGCGTGTTTTGAATTCGTTATATCACTTTCCAAGATTTCCTAACAATGGTTTCATTGTTTAAACAATGTCTTCGGTTTTACGTTATTTTATATTTCTAAAAACTCACACTGGCAAACTACTTTAAATCCGAAACATTTTTACTTCATTCAATTGTAAATAGGCTTTTTTATTAGGAAATTAATTTTCAGCCGTGCACCGGAATTTAATGCGAAAATATATCGTTTTTTGTATTGGGTATATCAGTTTCCAGGATTCCCTAACAATGGTTTCATTGTTTAAACAATGTATTCGGTTTTGCTTTATTTTACATTTCTAAAAATTCACACAGGCGAACAACTTTAAAACCGAGAAATTTTTACGTCTTTCATTTGGAAATGTGCTTATTTATTAGAAAATTAATTTTCAGCCGTGCACCGGAATTTAATTCGAAAATATTGCGTGATTTGTATTCGGTATATCAGTTTCAAGGATTTCCTAACAATGGTCTCATTGTTTAAACAATGCATTCAGTTTTACTTTATTTTAAATTTCTAAAAATTCACACAGGCGAACACCTTTAAAACGAAAAAATATTTACGTCATTCATTTCGAAATGTGCTTTTTTATTAGGAAATTAATTTTCAGCCGTGTACCGGAATGTAATGCAAAAATATTGCGTGTTTTGTATTCGGTATATCAGAAGCTGGTAGACGGGAAGTGCTGGGTTCGATCCCAATCGCGCCCGTCGGCCTAATCGTTCGGAGTTTTCGTGGTTTTCTTCGAACCACGGATTTCCATGCGTTAATACGGGTTAGGTTCCCTTAGAAAGACCCCCACGAAGGGCAATCCCCCTCGGGCCTATATCCCTAGTGTAGATAATCGGCCGTCACAAAATCAACCAACCAACCAAACATTTCTAAAAATTCACACAGGCGAACACCTTTAACACGAAAAAATATTTACGTCATTCATTTGGAAATGTGCTTTTTTACTAGGAAATTAATTTTCAGCCGTGCACCGGAATGTAATGCAAAAATATTGCGTGTTTTGTATTCGGTATATCATTTTCCAAGATTTCCTAACAATGGTTTCATTGTTTAAACAATGTATTCAGTTTTGCTTTATTTTACATTTCTAAAAACTCACACTGGCGAACAACTTTAAAACCGAAAAACTTTTACGTCATTCATTTTTAAATGTGCTTATTTATTAGGAAATTAATTTTCAGCCGTGCACCGGAATGTAATTCGAAAATATTGCGTGTTTTTTATTCGGTATATCAATTTCCAGGGTTCCCTAACAATGGTGTCATTGTTTAAACAATGTATTCGGTTTTTCTCCATTTTACATTTCTAAAAACGCACGTTTGAGAACAATTTTAAATCCGAAAATTTTACGTCATTCATTTGGAAATGTGCTTATTTATTAGAAAATTATTTTCAGCCGTGCACCGGAATTTAATTCGAAAATATTGCGTGTTTTGTATTCGGTATATCAGTTTCAAAGATTTCCTAACAATGGTTTCTTTGTTTAAACAATTTATTCAGTTTTACTTTATTTTACATTTCTAAAAATTCACACAGGCGAACACCTTTAAAACGAAAAAATATTTACGTCATTCATTTGGAAATGTGCTTTTTTCTAGGAAATTAATTTTCAGCCGTGCACCGGAATGTAATGCAAAAATATTGCGTGTTTTGTATTCGGTATATCATTTTCCAAGATTTCCTAACAATGGTTTCATTGTTTAAACAATGTATTCAATTTTGCTTTATTTTACATTTCTAAAAACTCACACTGGCGAACAACTTTAAAACCGAAAAACTTTTACGTCATTCATTTTTAAATGTGCTTATTTATTAGGAAATTAATTTTCAGCCGTGCACCGGAATGTAATTCGAAAATATTGCGTGTTTTTTATTCGGTATATAAATTTCCAGGGTTCCCTAACAATGGTTTCATTGTTTAAACAATGTATTCGGTTTTTCTTCATTTTACATTTCTAAAAACGCACATTTGAGAACAACTTTAAATCCGAAAAATTTTACGTCATTCATTTGGAATTGTGCTTTTTTATTAGAAAATTAATTTTCAGCCGTGCACCGGAATTTAATTCGAAAATACTACGTGTTTTGTATTCGGCATATCAATTTCTGGGTTCCCTAACAATGGTTTCATTGTTTAAACAATGTATTCGGTTTTTCTTCCTTTTACATTTCTAAAATCTCACACAGGCGAACAACTTTAAAATAGAGAAATTTTTACGTCTTTCATTTGGAAATGTGCTTATTTATTAGGAAATTAATTTTCAGCCGTGCACCGGAATTTAATTCGAAAATATTGCGTGTTCTTTTTTCGGTATATCAGTTTCCAGGATTCCCTAACAATGGTTTCATTTTTTAAACAATGTATTCGGTTTTACTTTATTTTACATTTCTAAAAACTCACACTGGCGAACACCTTTAAAACGAAAAATTATTTACTTCATTCATTTGGAAATGTGCTTTTTTATTAGGAAACTAATTTTCAGCCGTGCACCGAAATGTAATTCGAAAATATTGCGTGATTTTATTCGGTATATCAATTTCCAGGGTTCCCTAACAATGGTTTCATTGTTTAAACAATGTATTCGGTTTTACTTCATTTTACATTTCTAAAAACGCACATTTGAGAACAACTTTAAATCCGAAAAATTTTACGTCATTCATTTAGAATTGTGCTTTTTTATTAGGAAATTAATTTTAAGCCGTGCGCCGGAATTTAATTCGAAAATACTTTGTGTTTTGTATTCGGCATATCAATTTCCAGGATTTCCTAACAATGGTTTCATTGTTTAAACAATGTATTCAGTTTTACTTTATTTTACATTTCTAGAAATTCACACCGGCGAACACCTTTAAAACGAAAAAATATTTACTTCATTCATTTGGAAATGTGCTTTTTTACTAGGAAATTAATTTTCAGCCGTGCACCGGAATGTAATGCAAAAATATTGCGTGTTTTGTATAAGGTATATCATTTTCCAAGATTTCCTAACAATGGTTTCATTGTTTAAACAATGTATTCAGTTTTGCTTTATTTTACATTTCTAAAAACTCACACTGGCGAACAACTTTAAAACCGAAAAACTTTTACGTCATTCATTTTTAAATGTGCTTATTTATTAGGAAATTAATTTTCAGCCGCGCACCGGAATGGAATTCGAAAATATTGCGTGTTTTTTATTCGGTATATCAATTTCCAGGGTTCCCTAACAATGGTGTCATTGTTTAAACAATGTATTCGGTTTTTCTTCATTTTACATTTCTAAAAACGCACGTTTGAGAACAATTTTAAATCCGAAAAATTTTACGTCATTCATTTGGAAATGTGCTTATTTATTAGAAAATTATTTTCAGCCGTGCACCGGAATTTAATTCGAAAATATTGCGTGTTTTGTATTCGGTATATCAGTTTCAAAGATATCCTAACAATGGTTTCTTTGTTTAAACAATGTATTCAGTTTTACTTTATTTTACATTTCTAAAAATTCACACAGGCGAACACCTTTAAAACGAAAAAATATTTACGTCATTCATTTGGAAATGTGCTTTTTTCTAGGAAATTAATTTTCAGCCGTGCACCGGAATGTAATGCAAAAATATTGCGTGTTTTGTATTCGGTATATCATTTTCCAAGATTTCCTAACAATGGTTTCATTGTTTAAACAATGTATTCAGTTTTGCTTTATTTTACATTTCTAAAAACTCACACTGGCGAACAACTTTAAAACCGAAAAACTTTTACGTCATTCATTTTTAAATGTGCTTATTTATTAGGAAATTAATTTTCAGCCGTGCACCGGAATGTAATTCGAAAATATTGCGTGTTTTTTATTCGGTATATAAATTTCCAGGGTTCCCTAACAATGGTTTCATTGTTTAAACAATGTATTCGGTTTTTCTTCATTTTACATTTCTAAAAACGCACATTTGAGAACAACTTTAAATCCGAAAAATTTTACGTCATTCATTTGGAATTGTGCTTTTTTATTAGAAAATTAATTTTCAGCCGTGCACCGGAATTTAATTCGAAAATACTACGTGTTTTGTATTCGGCATATCAATTTCTGGGTTCCCTAACAATGGTTTCATTGTTTAAACAATGTATTCGGTTTTTCTTCATTTTACATTTCTAAAATCTCACACAGGCGAACAACTTTAAAATAGAGAAATTTTTACGTCTTTCATTTGGAAATGTGCTTATTTATTAGGAAATTAATTTTCAGCCGTGCACCGGAATTTAATTCGAAAATATTGCGTGTTCTTTTTTCGGTATATCAGTTTCCAGGATTCCCTAACAATGGTCTCATTTTTTAAACAATGCATTCAGTTTTACTTTATTTTAAATTTCTAAAAATTCACACAGGCGAACACCTTTAAAACGAAAAAATATTTACGTCATTCATTTCGAAATGTGCTTTTTTATTAGGAAATTAATTTTCAGCCGTGTACCGGAATGTAATGCAAAAATATTGCGTGTTTTGTATTCGGTATATCAGAAGCTGGTAGACGGGAAGTGCTGGGTTCGATCCCAATCGCGCCCGTCGGCCTAATCGTTCGGAGTTTTCGTGGTTTTCTTCGAACCATGGATTTCCATGCGTTAATACGGGTTAGGTTCCCTTAGAAAGACCCCCACGAAGGGCAATCCCCCTCGGGCCTATATCCCTAGTGTAGATAATCGGCCGTCACAAAATCAACCAACCAACCAAACATTTCTAAAAATTCACACAGGCGAACACCTTTAACACGAAAAAATATTTACGTCATTCATTTGGAAATGTGCTTTTTTACTAGGAAATTAATTTTCAGCCGTGCACCGGAATGTAATGCAAAAATATTGCGTGTTTTGTATTCGGTATATCATTTTCCAAGATTTCCTAACAATGGTTTCATTGTTTAAACAATGTATTCGGTTTTTCTTCATTTTACATTTCTAAAAACGCACGTTTGAGAACAATTTTAAATACGAAAAATTTTACGTCATTCATTTGGATATGTGCTTATTTATTAGAAAATTATTTTCAGCCGTGCACCGGAATTTAATTCGAAAATATTGCGTGTTTTGTATTCGGTATATCAGTTTCAAAGATTTCCTAACAATGGTTTCATTGTTTAAACAATGTATTCAGTTTTACTTTATTTTACATTTCTAAAAATTCACACAGGCGAACACCTTTAAAACGAAAAATTATTTTCGTCATTCATTTGGAAATGTGCTTTTTTCTAGGAAATTAATTTTCAGCCGTGCACCGGAATGTAATGCAAAAATATTGCGTGTTTTGTATAAGGTTTATCATTTTCCAAGATTTCCTAACAATGGTTTCATTGTTTAAACAATGTATTCAGTTTTACTTTATTTTACATTTCTAAAAATTCACACAGGCGAACACCTTTAAAACGAAAAATTATTTTCGTCATTCATTTGGAAATGTGCTTTTTTCTAGGAAATTAATTTTCAGCCGTGCACCGGAATGTAATGCAAAAATATTGCGTGTTTTGTATAAGGTATATCATTTTCCAAGATTTCCTAACAATGGTTTCATTGTTTAAACAATGTATTCAGTTTTGCTTTATTTTACATTTCTAAAAACTCACACTGGCGAACAACTTTAAAACCGAAAAATTTTTACGTCATTCATTTTTAAATGTGCTTATTTATAAGGAAATTAACATTCAGCCGTGCACCGGAATTTAATTCGAAAATATTGCGTGTTTTGTATTCGGTATATCAGTTTCTAGGATTGCCTAACAATGGTTTCATTGTTTAAACAATGTATTCGGTTTTTCTTCATTTTACATTTCTAAAAACGCACATTTGAGAACAACTTTAAATCCGAAAAATTTTACGTCATTCATTTGGAATTGTGCTTTTTTATTAGAAAATTAATTTTCAGCCGTGCACCGGAATTTAATTCGAAAATACTACGTGTTTTGTATTCGGCATATCGATTTCTGGGTTCCCTAACAATGGTTTCATTGTTTAAACAATGTATTCGGTTTTTCTTCATTTTACATTTCTAAAATCTCACATAGGCGAACAACTTTAAAATAGAGAAATTTTTACGTCTTTCATTTGCAAATGTGCTTATTTATTAGGAAATTAATTTTCAGCCGTGCACCGGAATTTAATTCGAAAATATTGCGTGTTCTTTTTTCGGTATATCAGTTTCCAGGATTCCCTAACAATGGTTTCATTTTTAAAAAATGTATTCGGTTTTACTTTATTTTACATTTCTAAAAACTCACACTGGCGAACACCTTTAAAACGAAAAATTATTTACTTCATTCATTTGGAAATGTGCTTTTTTATTAGGAAATTAATTTTCAGCCGTGCACCGAAATGTAATTCGAAAATATTGCGTGATTTTATTCGGTATATCAATTTCCAGGGTTCCCTAACAATGGTTTCATTGTTTAAACAATGTATTCGGTTTTACTTCATTTTACATTTCTAAAAACGCACATTTGAGAACAACTTTAAATCCGAAAAATTTTACGTCATTCATTTGGAATTGTGCTTTTTTATTAGGAAATTAATTTTAAGCCGTGCGCCGGAATTTAATTCGAAAATACTTTGTGTTTTGTATTCGGCATATCAATTTCCAGGATTTCCTAACAATGGTTTCATTGTTTAAACAATGTATTCAGTTTTACTTTATTTTACATTTCTAGAAATTCACACCGGCGAACACCTTTAAAACGAAAAAATATTTACTTCATTCATTTGAAAATGTGCTTTTTTACTAGGAAATTAATTTTCAGCCGTGCACCGGAATGTAATGCAAAAATATTGCGTGTTTTGTATTCGGTATATCATTTTCCAAGATTTCCTAACAATGGTTTCATTGTTTAAACAATGTATTCAGTTTTGCTTTATTTTACATTTCTAAAAACTCACACTGGCGAACAACTTTAAAACCGAAAAACTTTTACGTCATTCATTTTTAAATGTGCTTATTTATTAGGAAATTAATTTTCAGCCGTGCACCGGAATGTAATTCGAAAATATTGCGTGTTTTTTATTCGGTATATCAATTTCCAGGGTTCCCTAACAATGGTGTCATTGTTTAAACAATGTATTCGGTTTTTCTTCATTTTACATTTCTAAAAACGCACGTTTGAGAACAATTTTAAATCCGAAAAATTTTACGTCATTCATTTGGATATGTGCTTATTTATTAGAAAATTATTTTCAGCCGTGCACCGGAATTTAATTCGAAAATATTGCGTGTTTTGTATTCGGTATATCAGTTTCAAAGATTTCCTAACAATGGTTTCATTGTTTAAACAATGTATTCAGTTTTACTTTATTTTACATTTCTAAAAATTCACACAGGCGAACACCTTTAAAACGAAAAATTATTTTCGTCATTCATTTGGAAATGTGCTTTTTTCTAGGAAATTAATTTTCAGCCGTGCACCGGAATGTAATGCAAAAATATTGCGTGTTTTGTATAAGGTATATCATTTTCCAAGATTTCCTAACAATGGTTTCATTGTTTAAACAAAGTATTCAGTTTTGCTTTATTTTACATTTCTAAAAACTCACACTGGCGAACAACTTTAAAACCGAAAAATTTTTACGGCTTTCATTTGGAAATGTGCTTATTTATCAGGAAATTAATTTTCAGCCGTGCACCGGAATTTAATTCGAAAATATTGCGTGTTTTTGTTTCGGTATATCAGTTTCCAGGATTCCCTAACAATGGTTTCATTTTTTAAACAATGTATTCGGTTTTACTTCATTTTACATTTCTAAAAATTCACACAGGCGAACAACTTTAAAACCGAGAAATTTTTACGTCTTTCTTTTGGAATTGTGCTTTTTTATTAGGAAATTAATTTTAAGCCGTGCACCGGAATTTAATTCGAAAATACTGCGTGTTTTGTATTCGGCATATCAATTTCCAGGATTTCCTAACAATGGTTTCATTGTTTAAACAATGTATTCAGTTTTACTTTATTTTACATTTCTAAAAATTCACACAGGCGAACACCTTTAAAACGAAAAAATATTTACGTCATTCATTTGGAAATGTGCTTTTTTATTAGGAAATTAATTTTCAGCCGTGCACCGGAATGTAATGCGAAAATATTGCGTGTTTTGTATTCGGTATATCATTTTCCAAGATTTCCTAACAATGGTTTCATTGCTTAAACAATATATTCCGTTTTGCTTCATTTTACATTTCTAAAAATTCTCACAGGTGAACAACTTTAAAACCGAGAAATTTTTACGTCTTTCATTTGGAAATGTGCTTATTTATCAGGAAATTAATTTTCAGCCGTGCACCGGAATTTAATTCGAAAATATTGTGTGTTTTTGTTTCGGTATATCAGTTTCCAGGATTCCCTAAAATTGGTTTCATTTTTTAAACAATGTATTCGGTTTTACTTCATTTTACATTTCTAAAAATTCACACAGGCGAACAACTTTAAAACCGAGAAATTTTTACGTCTTTCTTTTGGAAATGTGCTTGTTTATTAGAAAATTAATTTTCAGCCGTGCACTGGAATGAAATTAATTTTAAATATTGCGTGTTTTGTATTCGGTATATCAGTTTCAATGATTTCCTAACAATGGTTTCATTGTTTAAACAATACATTCAGTTTTACTTTATTTTACATTTCTAAAAATTCACACAGGCGAACACCTTTAAAACGAAAAAATATTTACGTCATTCATTTGGAAATGTGCTTTTTTATTAGGAAATTAATTTTCAGACGTGCACCGGAATGTAATGCGAAAATATTGCGTGTTTTGTATTCGGTATATAATTTTCCAAGATTTCCTAACAATTGTTTCATTGTTTAAACAATGTATTCAGTTTTGCTTCATTTTACATTTCTAAAAATTCACACAGGCGAACAACTTTAAAACCGAGAAATTTTTACGTCTTTCATTTGGAAATGTGCTTATTTATTAGAAAATTAATTTTCAGCCGTGCACCGGAATGTAATTCGAAAATATTGCTTGTTTTGTATTCGGTATATCAGTTTCAAGGATTTCCTAACAATGGTCTCATTGTTTAAACAATGCATTCAGTTTTACTTTATTATAAATTTTTAAAAATTTACTCAGGCCAACACCTTTAAAACGAAAAAATATTTACGTCACTGATTTGGATATGTGCTTTTTTATTTGGAAATTAATTTTCAGTCGTGCACCGGAATGTAATGCGAAAATATTGCGTGTTTTGTATTCGGTATATCATTTTCCAGGAATTCTTAACAATGGTTTCATTGTTTAAACAATGTATTCGGTTTTACTTTATTTTACATTTCTAGAAACTCACACAGGTGATCTACTTTAAAACCGAAAATGTTTTACGTCATTCATTTGGAAATGTGCTTATTTATTAGGAAATAATTTTCAGCCGTGCACCGGAATGTAATTCGAAAATATTGCGTGTTTTATATGCGGTATATCAATTTCCAGGGTTCACTAACAATGGTTTCATTGTTTAAACAATGTATTCGGTTTTACTTTATTTTACATTTCTAAAAACTCACACTGGCGAACTACATTAAAACCGAAATATTTTTACACCATTCATTTGAAAATGTGCTTATCCCCCAGCCGGGAATCGAACCCGGTCCCCTGGAAAAGATCTCTACCACTAAGCCACAAGGACTACGGCATCACTCACTTAGAAAAGTCGGTAAGGTAACAACCACAGCACTAGATGGAAAAGACTTCATGAGCACACAATCTTGTGGCGAAACATGAGTAGCAAATGAACTCAGTATCGGTGAATTTACATTTTTTATTAATTAACTCAACTACATTTCAGCAGTGAAATTACGCTTCAAATTATTCAATATTAAATACGTGAATAATCACATTGCTAACAAGTCGTAAACAGACTTATATAAGTGACAGATGCCGAGCTGGGAACCGTCCTTGTGGCTTAGTGTTAGAGCACTGGAGCTCCAGGAGCCCGGGATCGATTCCCGTCTTGGACATTTTTCACTAAGTTGGTTTACGACTTGTTAGCAATGTGATTTTTCACGTATTTAATATTCAATTGTTTCATTGTTTAAACAATATTCGGTTTTAATTTATTTTGCATTTCAAAAAACTCACACAGGTGAACTACTTTAAAACCGATAAATTTATACTTCATTCATTTGTAAATAGGCTTTTTTATTAGGAAATTAATTTTCAGCCGTGCACCAGAATTTATTTCGACAATATTGCGTGTTTTGTATTCGGTATATCAATTTCCAGGGTTCCCTAACAATGGTTTCATTGTTTAAACAATGTATTCGGTTTTTCTTCATTTTACATTTCTAAAAATTCACACAGGCGAACAACTTTAAAACGAAAAAATATTTACGTCATTCATTTGGAACTGTGCTTTTTTATTAGGAAATTAATTTTCAGCCGTGCACCGGAATGTAATGCAAAAATATTGCGTGTTTTTTATTCGGTATATCAGTTTACAGGATTCCCTAACAATGGTTTCATTTTTTAAACAATGTATTCGGTTTTACTTTATTTTACATTTCTAAAAACTCACATTGGCGAACTAATTTAAAACCGAAAAATTTTTACACCATTCATTTGAAAATGTGCTTATGCCCAAGCCGGGAATCGAACCGGGTCCCCTGGAATTGATCTCCAATGCTCTACCACTAAGCCACAAGGACGATGGCATCTCTCACTTATAAAAGTCGGTAAGGTTGCAACCACAGCACTAGATGGAAAATACTTCATGAGCACACAATCTAGTGGCGAAACATGAGTAGCAAATGAACCCAGTATCGGTGATTATACATTTTTAATTAATTTTTCAACTACATTTCAGCAGTCAAATTACGTTTCAAATTACTGAATATTAAATACGTGAATAATCACATTGCTAACAAGTCGTAAACAGACTTATATAAGTGACAGATGCCAAGCTGGGCACCGTCCTTGTTGCTTAGTGTTAGAGCACTGGAGCTCCAGGGGCCCGGGATCGATTACCGTCTTGGACATTTTTCACAAAGTTGGTTTACGATTTGTTAGCAATGTGATAATTCACGTATTTAATATTCAATGGTTTCATTGTTTAAACAATATTCGATTTTGCAATTCAAAAAACTCACGCAGGTGAACTGCTTTAAAACCGAAAAATGTTTACTTCATTCATTTGTAAATAGGCTTTTTTATTAGGAAATTAATTTTCACCGTGCATCGGAATTTATTTCGAAAATATTGCGCGTTTTGTATTCGGTATATCAGTTTCAAAGATTTCATAACAATGGTCTCATTGTTTGAACAATGCATTCAGTTTTACTTTATTTTACATTTCTAAAACCTCACACTGGCGAACAACTTTAAAACCGAAAAATTTTTACGTCATTCATTTTTAAATGTGCTTTTTTATTAGGAAATTAATTTTCAGCCGTGCACCGGAATTTAATTCGAAAATATTGCGTGTTTTGTATTCGTATATCAGTTTCTAGGATTTCCTAACAATGGTTTCATTGTTTAAATAATGTATTCAGTTTTAATTTATTTTACATTTCTAGAAATTCACACCTTCGAACACCTTTAAAACGAAAAAATATTTACTTATTTCATTTGGAAATGTGCTTTTTTATTAGGAAATTAATTTTCAGACGTGCACCGGAAAGTAATTCGAAAATATTTCGTGTTTTGTATTCGGTATATCAGTTTCAAGGATTTCTTAACAATGGTCTCATTGTTTAAACAATGTATTCGGTTTTTCTTCATTTTACATTTCTAAAAACTCACTTTTGAGAACAACTTTAAAACCGAAAAATTTTACGTCATTCATTTGGAAATGTGCTTTTTTATTAGGAAATTAATTTTCAGCCGTGCACCGGAATGTAATGCGAAAATATTGCGTGTTTTGTATTCGGTATATCATTTTCCAGGAATTCTTAACAATGGTTTCATTGTTTAAACAATGTATTCAGTTTTACTTTATTTTACAATTATAGAAATTCATACCGGCGATCACCTTTAAAACGAAAAAATATTTACTTCATTCATTTGGAAATGTGCTTTTTTATTAGTAAATTAATTTTCAGCCGTGCACCGGAATGTAATTCGAAAATATTGCTTGTTTTGTATTCGGTATATCAGTTTCAAGGATTTCCTAACAATGGTCTCATTGTTTGAACAATGCATTCAGTTTTACTTTATTTTATATTTCTAAAAACTCACACTGGCGAAGAACTTTAAAACCGAAAAATTTTTACGTCATTTATTTTTAAATGTGCTTATTTATTAGGAAATTAATTTTCAGCGGTGCACCGGAATTTAATTCGAAAATATTGCGTGTTTTGTATTCGGTATATCAGTTTCTAGGATTTCCTAACAATGGTTTCATTGTTTAAACAATGTATTCAGATTTACTTTATTTTACATTTCTAGAAATTCACACCGGCGAACACCTTTAAAACGAGAAAATATTTACTTATTTCATTTGGAAATGTGCCTTTTTATTAGAAAATTAATTTTCAGGCGTGCACCAGAATTTAATTCGAAAATATTGCGTGTTTTGTATTCGGTATATCAGTTTCAAGGATTTCCTAACAATGGCCTCCTTGTTTAAACAATGCATTCAGTTTTAGTTTATTATACATTTCTAAAAATTCACACAGGCGAAAACCTTTAAAACGAAAAAATATTTACGTCATTCATTTGGAAATGTGCTTTTTTATTAGGAAATTAATTTTCAACCGTGCACCGGAAAGTAAATATTGCGTGTTTTGTATTCGGTATATCAGTTTCAAGGATTTCTTAACAATGGTCTCATTGTTTAAACAATGTATTCGGTTTTTCTTCATTTTACATTTCTAAAAACTCACTTTTGAGAACAACTTTAAAACCGAAAAATTTTACGTCATTCATTTGGAAATGTGCTTTTTTATTAGGAAATTAATTTTCAGCCGTGCACCGGAATGTAATGCGAAAATATTGCGTGTTTTGTATTCGGTATATCATTTTCCAAGAATTCTTAACAATGGTCTCATTGTTTAAACAATGCATTCGCTTTTACCTTATTTTACATTTCTAAAAACTCACACTGGCGAACAAATTTAAAACCGACATATTTTTACGTCATTCATTTTTAAATGTGCTTATTTATTAGAAAATTAATTTTCAGCCGTGCACCGGAATTTAATTCGAGAATATTGCGTGTTTTGTATTCGATATATCAGTTTCTAGGATTTCAAAACAATGGTTTCATTGTTTAAACAATGCATTCAGTTTTACTTTATTTTACATTTCTAGAAATTCATACCGGCGACCACCTTTAAAACGAAAAAATATTTATGTCATTCATTTGGAAATGTGCTTATTTATTAGAAAATTATTTTCAGCCGTGCACCGGAATTTAATTCGAAAATATTGCGTGTTTTGTATTCGTATATCAGTTTCTAGGATTTCCTAACAATGGTTTCATTGTTTAAACAATGTATTCAGTTTTACTTTATTTTACATTTCTAGAAATTCACACCGGCGAACACCTTTAAAACGAAAACATATTTACTTATTTCATTTGGAAATGTGCTTTTTTATTGGGAAATTAATTTTCAGCCGTGCACCGGAATGTAATTCGAAAATATTGCGTGTTTTGTATTCGGTATATCAATTTCCAGGGTTCCCTAACATTGGTTTCATTGTTTAAACAATGTATTCAGTTTTGCTTCATTTTACATTTCTAAAAATTCACACAGGCAAACAACTTTAAAACCGAGAAATTTTTACGTCTTTCATTTGGAAATGTGCTTATTTATTAGAAAATTAATTTTCAGCCGTACACCAGAATTTAATTCGAAAATACTGCGTGTTTTGTATTCGGTATATCAGTTTAAAGGATTTCCTAACAATGGTCGCATTGTTTAAACAATGCATTAAGTTTTACTTTATTATACATTTCTAAAAATTCCCACAGGCGAACACCTTTAAAACGAAAAAATATTTACTTCATTCATTTGGAAATGTGCTTTTTTATTAGTAAATTAATTTTCAGCCGTGCACCGGAATGTAATTCGAAAATATTGCGTGTTTTGCATTCGGTATATCAATTTCCAGGGTTCCCTAACAATGGTTTCACTGTTTAAACAATGTATTTTGTTTTTCTTCATTTTACATTTCTAAAAACTCACATTTGAGAACAACTTTAAAACCGAAAAATTTTACGTCATTCATGAGGAAATGTGCTTTTTTATTAGGAAATTAATTTTCAGCCGTGCACTGAAATGTAATGCGAAAATATTGCGTGTTTTGTATTCGGTATATCATTTTCCAGGGTTCCCTAACAATGGTTTCACTGTTTAAACAATGTATTCAGTTTTACTTTATTTTACATTTCTAGAAATTCACACCGGCGATCACCTTTAAAACGAAAAAATATTTACTTCATTCATTTGGAAATGTGCTTTTTTATTAGTAAATTAATTTTCAGCCGTGCACCGGAATGTAATTCGAAAATATTGCGTGTTTTGCATTCGGTATATCAATTTCCAGGGTTCCCTAACAATGGTTTCACTGTTTAAACAATGTATTCATTTTTACTTTATTTTACATTTTTAAAAATTCACACAGGCGAACACCTTTAAAACGAAAAAATATTTACGTCATTCATTTGGAAATGTGCTTTTTTATTAGGAAATTAATTTTCAGCCGTGCACCGGAATGTAATGCGAAAATATTGCGTGTTTTGTATTCGGTATATCATTTTCCAAGATTTCCTAACAATGGTTTCATTGTTTAAACAATGTATTCAGTTTTGCTTCATTTTACATTTCTAAAAATTCACACAGGCGAACAAATTTAAAACCGACATATTTTTACGTCATTAATTTTATTTTTAAATGTGCTTATTTATTAGGAAATTAATTTTCAGCCGTGCACCGGAATTTAATTCGAAAATATTGCGTATTTTGCATTCGGTATATCAGTTTCTAGGATTTCCTAACAATGGTTTCATTGTTTAAACAATGTATTCAGTTTTACTTTATTTTACATTTCTAGAAATTCACACCGGCGAACACCTTTAAAACGAAAACATATTTACTTATTTCATTTGGAAATGTGCTTTTTTATTAGGAAATTAATTTTCAGCCGTGCACCGGAATTTAATTCGAAAATATTGCGTGTTTTGTATTCGGTATATCATTTTCCAAGATTTCCTAACAATGGTCTCATTGTTTGAACAATGCATTCAGTTTTACTTTATTTTACATTTCTAAAATCTCACACTGGCGAACTAATTTAAAACCGAAAAATTTTTACACCATTCATTTAAAAATGTGCTTATGCCCAAGCCGGGAATCGAACCTGGTCCCCTGAAATTGATCTCCAATGCTCTACCACTAAGCCACAAGGACGATGGCATCTCTCACTTATAAAAGTCGGTAAGGTTGCAACCACAGCACTAGATGGAAAAGACTTCATGAGCGCACAATCTAGTGGCGAAACATGAGTAGCAAATGAACCCAGTATCGGTGAATATACATTTTTAATTAATTTTTCAACTACATTTCAGCAGTGAAATTACGTTTCAAATTATTGAATATTAAATACGTGAATAATCACATTGCTAACAAGTCGTAAACAGACTTATATAAGTGACAGATGCCAAGCTGGGCACCGGCCTTGTGGCTTAGTGTCAGAGCACTGCAGCTACAGGTGCCCGGGATCGATTACCGTCTTGGACATTTTTCACTAAGTCGGTTTACGATTTGTTAGCAATGTGATTATTCACGTATTTAATATTCAATGGTTTCATTGTTTAAACAATATTTGGTTTTACTTTATTTTGCATTTCAAAAAACTCACGCAGGTGAACTACTTTAAAACCGAAAAATGTTTACTTCATTCATTTGGAAATGTGCTTTTTTATTAGGAAATTAATTTTCAGCCGTGCACCAGAATTTAATTCGAAAATATTGCGTGTTTTGTATTCGGTATATCAGTTTCAAAGATTTCCTAACAATGGTCTCATTGTTTAAACAATGCATTCCGTTTTACTTTATTATACATTTCTAAAAATTCACACAGGCGAACACCGTTAAAACGAAAAAATATTTACGTCATTCATTGGGAAATGTGCTTTTTTATTAGAAAATTAATTTTCAGCCGTGCACCGGAATGTAATGCGAAAATATTGCGTGTTTTGTATTCGGTATATCATTGTCCAGGAATTCTTAACAATGGTTTCATTGTTTAAAAAATGTATTCGCTGATACCTTATTTTACATTTCTAAAAACTCACACTGGCGAACAAATTTAAAACCGAAATATTTTTACGTCATTCATTATTAAATGTGCTTATTTATTAGAAATTAATTTTCAGCCGTGCACCGGAATTTAATTCGAAAATATTGCGTGTTTTGTATTCGGTATATCAGTTTCTAGGATTTCAAAACAATGGTTTCATTGTTTAAATGCATTCAGTTTTACTTTATTTTACATTTCTAGAAATTCACACCGGCGACCACCTTTAAAACGAAAAAATATTTACGTCATTCATTTGGAAATGTGCTTTTTAATTAGGAAATTAATTTTCAGACGTGCACCGGAATGTAATGCGAAAATATTGCGTGTTTTTTATTCGGTATATCAGTTTCCAGGATTCCCTAACAATGGTTTCATTTTTTAAACAATGTATTCGGTTTTATTATATTTTACATTTCTAAAAACTCACACTGGCTAACTACTTTAAAACCGAAAAATTTTTACACCATTCATTTGAAAATGTGCTTATGCCCAAGCCGGGAATCGAACCTGGTCCCCTGGAATTGATCTCCAATGCTCTACTACTAAGCCACAAGGACGATGGCATCTCTCACTTATAAAAGTCGGTAAGGTTGCAACCACAGCACTAGATGGAAAAGACTTCATGAGCACACAATCTAGTGGCGAAACATGAGTAGCAAATGAACCCTGTATCGGTGATTATACATTTTTAATTAATTTTTCAACTACATTTCAGCAGTGAAATTACGTTTCAAATTACTGAATATTAAATACGTGAATAATCACATTGCTAACAACTCGTAAACAGACTTATATAAGTGACAGATGCCAAGCTGGGCACCGTCCTTGTGGCTTAGTGATTGAGCACTGGAGCTGCAGGGGCACGGGATCGATTACCGTCTTGGACATTTTTCACTAAGTTGGTTTACGATTTGTTAGCAATGTGATTATTCACGTATTTAATATTCAATGGTTTCATTGTTTAAACAATATTCGATTTTGCATTTCAAAAAACTCACGCAGGTGAACTACTTTAAAACCGAAAAATGTTTACTTCATTCATTTGTAAATAGGCTTTTTTATTAGGAAATTAATTTTCAGCCGTGCACCGGAATTTAATTCAAAAATATTGCGTGTTTTGTATTCGGTATATCAGTTTCAACGATTTCATAACAATGGTCTCATTGTTTGAACAATGCATTCTGTTTTACTTTATTTTACATTTCTAAAAACTCACACTGCGAACAACTTTAAAACCGAAAAATTTTTACGTCATTCATTTTTAAATGTGCTTATTTATTAGGAAATTAATTTTCAGCCGTGCACCGGAATGTAATTCGAAAATATTGCGTGTTTTGTATTCGGTATATCAATTTCCAGGGTTCCCTAACAATGGTTTCATTGTCTAAACAATGTATTCAGTTTTACTTTATTTTACATTTTTAAAAATTCACACAGGCGAACACCTTTAAAACGAAAAAATATTTACGTCATTCATTTGGAAATGTGCTTTTTTATTAGGAAATTAATTTTCAGCCGTGCACCGGAATGTAATGCGAAAATATTGCGTGTTTTGTATTCGGTATATCATTTTCCAAGATTTCCTAACAATGGTCTCATTGTTTGAACAATGCATTCAGTTTTACTTTATTTTACATTTCTAAAAACTCACACTGGCGAACAACTTTAAAACCGAAAAATTTTTACGTCATTCATTTTTAAATGTGCTTATTTATTAGGAAATTAATTTTCAGCCGTGCACCGGAATTTAATTCGAAAATATTGCGTATTTTGCATTCGGTATATCAGTTTCTAGGATTTCCTAACAATGGTCTCATTGTTTAAACAATGCATTCAGTTTTACTTTATTATACATTTCTAAAAATTCACACAGGCGAACACCTTTAAAACGAAAAAATATTTACGTCATTCATTTGGAAATGTGCTTTTTTATTAGGAAATTAATTTTCAGCCGTGCACCGGAATGTAATTCGAAAATATTGTGTGTTTTGTATTCGGTATATCAAAAATTCCAGGGTTCCCTAAATATGGTTTCATTTTTTAAACAATGCATTCAGTTTTACTTTATTATACATTTCTAAAAATTCACACAGGCGAACACCTTTAAAACGAAAAAATATTTATGTCATTCATTTGGAAATGTGCTTTTTTATTAGGAAATTAATTTTCAGCAGTGCACCGGAATTTAATTCGAAAATATTGCGTGTTTTTTTGTTTTTTATTCGGTATATCAGTTTCTAGGTTTTCCTAACAATGGTCTCATTGTTTAAACAATGCATTCAGTTTTACTTTATTATACATTTCTAAAAATTCACACAGGCGAACACCGTTAAAACGAAAAAATATTTACGTCATTGATTTGGAAATGTGCTTTTTTATTAGAAAATTAATTTTCAGCAGTGCACCGGAATTTAATTCGAAAATATTGCGTGTTTTGTATTCAGTATATCAGTTTCTAGGATTTCCTAACAATGGTTTCATTGTTTAAACAATGTATTCGCTTTTACCTTATTTTACATTTCTAAAAACTCACACTGGCGAACAAATTTAAAACCGAAATATTTTTACGTCATTCATTTTTAAATGTGCTTTTTTATTAGGAAATTAATTTTCAGCCGTGCACCGGAATTTAATTCGAAAACATTGCGTGTTTTGTATTCGGTATATCAATTTCCAGGGTTCCCTAACAATGGTTTCATTGTTTAAACAATGTATTCAGTTTTGCTTCATTTTACATTTCTAAAAATTCACACAGGCGAACAACTTTAAAACCGAGAAATTTTTACGTCTTTTATTTGGAAATGTGCTTTTGTATTAGGAAATTAATTTTCAGGGGTGCACCGGAATGTAATGCGAAAATATTGCGCGTTTTGTATTCGGTATATCATTTTCCAGGGTTCCCTAACAATGGTTTCATTGTTTAAACAATGTATTCAGTTTTGCTTCATTTTACATTTCTAAAAATTCACACTGGCAAACAACTTTAAAACCGAGAAATTTTTACGTCTTTCATTTGGAAATGTGCTTTTTTATTAGGAAATTAATTTTCAGGCGTGCACCGGAATGTAATGCGAAAATATTGCGTGTTTTGTATTCGGTATATCAATTTCCAGGGTTCCCTAACAATGGTTTCATTGTTTAAACAATGTATTCAGTTTTGCTTCATTTTACATTTCTAAAAATTCACACAGGCGAACAACTTTAAAACCGAGAAATTTTTACGTCTTTCATTTGTAAATGTGCTTTTTTATTAAAAAATTAAATTTCAGGCGTGCACCAGAATTTAATTCGAAAATATTGCATGTTTTGTATTCGGTATATCTGTTTCAAGGATTTCCTAACAATGTTCTCATTGTTTAAACAATGCATTCAGTTTTACTTTATTATACATTTCTAAAAATTCACACAGGCGAACACCTTTAAAACGAAAAAATATTTACGTCATTCATTTGGAAATGTGCTTTTTTATTAGGAAATTAATTTTCAGCCGTGCACCGGAATGTAATGCGAAAATATTGCGTGTTTTGTATTCGGTATATCATTTTCCAGGAATTCTTAACAATGGTTTCATTGTTTAAACAATGTATTCGCTTTTACCTTATTTTACATTTCTAAAAACTCACACTGGCGAACAAATTTAAAACCGAAATATTTTTACGTCATTCTTTTTTAAATGTGCTTATTTATTATGAAATTAATTTTCAGCAGTGCACCGGAATTTAATTCGAAAATATTGCGTGTTTTGTATTCGGTATATCAGTTTCTAGGATTTCCTAACAATGGTTTCATTGTTTAAACAATGTATTCAGTTTTACTTTATTTTACATTTCTAGAAATTCACACCGGCGGACACCTTTAAAACGAAAAAATATTTACTTCATTCATTTGGAAATGTGCTTTTTTATTAGGAAATTAATTTTCAGCCGTGCACCGGAATGTAATTCGAAAATATTGCGTGTTTTGTATTCGGTATATCAATTTCCAGGGTTCCCTAACAATGGTTTCATTTTTTAAACAATGCATTCAGTTTTACTTTATTATACATTTCTAAAAATTCACACAGGCGAACACCTTTAAAACGAAAAAATATTTACGTCATTCATTTGGAAATGTGCTTTTTTATTAGGAAATTAATTTTCAGCAGTGCACCGGAATTTAATTCGAAAATATTGCGTGTTTTGTATTCGGTATATCAGTTTCTAGGTTTTCCTAACAATGGTCTCATTGTTTAAACAATGCAATCAGTTTTACTTTATTATACATTTCTAAAAATTCACACAGGCGAACACCGTTAAAACGAAAAAATATTTACGTCATTCATTTGGAAATGTGCTTTTTTATTAGAAAATTAATTTTCAGCAGTGCACCGGAATTTAATTCGAAAATATTGCGTGTTTTGTATTCGGTATATCAGTTTCTAGGATTTCCTAACAATGGTTTCATTGTTTAAACAATGTATTCGCTTTTACCTTATTTTACATTTCTGAAAACTCACACTGGCGAACAAATTTAAAACCGAAATATTTTTACGTCATTCATTTTTAAATGTTCTTATTTATTAGGAAATTAATTTTCAGCAGTGCACCGGAATTTAATTCGAAAATATTGCGTGTTTTGTATTCGGTATATCAATTTCCAGGGTTCCCTAACAATGGTTTCATTGTTTAAACAATGTATTCAGTTTTGCTTCATTTTACATTTCTAAAAATTCACACAGGCGAACAACTTTAAAACCGAGAAATTTTTACGTCTTTCATTTGGAAATGTGCTTATTTATTAGAAAATTAATTTTCAGCCGTGCACCAGAATTTAATTCGAAAATATTGCTTGTTTTCTATTCGGTATATCAGTTTCAAGGATTTCCTAACAATGGTCTCATTGTTTAAACAATGCATTCAGTTTTACTTTATTATACATTTCTAAAAATTCACACAGGCGAACACCTTTAAAACGAAAAAATATTTACGTCATTCATTTGGAAATGTGCTTTTTTATTAGGAAATTAATTTTCAGGCGTGCACCGGAATGTAATGCGAAAATATTGCGTGTTTTGTATTCGGTATATCATTTTCCAAGATTTCCTAACAATGGTTTCATTGTTTAAACAATGTATTCAGTTTTGCTTCATTTTACATTTCTAAAAATTCGCACAGGCGAACAACTTTAAAACCAAGAAATCTTTACGTCTTTCATTTGTAAATGTGCTTTTTTATTAAAAAATTAATTTTCAGGCGTGCACCAGAATTTAATTCGAAAATATTGCGTGTTTTGTATTCGGTATATCACTTTAAAGGATTTCCTAACAATGGTCTCATTGTTTAAACAATGCATTCAGTTTTACTTTATTAGACATTTCTAAAAATTCACACAGGCGAACACCTTTAAAACGAAAAAATATTTACGTCATTCATTTGGAAATGGGCTTTTTTATTAAAAAATTAATTTTCAGGCGTGCACCAGAATTTAATTCGAAAATATTGCGTGTTTTGTATTCGGTATATCTGTTTCAAGGATTTCCTAACAATGGTCTCGTTGTTTAAACAATGCATTCAGTTTTACTTTATTATACATTTCTAAAAATTCACACAGGCGAACACCTTTAAAACGAAAAAATATTTACGTCATTCATTTGGAAATGTGCTTTTTTATTAGGAAATTAATTTTCAGCCGTGCACCGGAATGTAATGCGAAAATACTGCGTATTTTGTATTCGGTATATCATTTTCCAGGAATTCTTAACAATGGTTTCATTGTTTAAACAATGCATTCAGTTTTACTTTATTTTACATTTCGAAAAACTCACACTGGCGAACAACTTTAAAACCGTAAAATTTTTACGTCATTCATTTTTAAATGTGCTTATTTATTATGAAATTAATTTTCAGCAGTGCACCGGAATTTAATTCGAAAATATTGCGTGTTTTGTATTCGGTATATCAGTTTCTAGGATTTCCTAACAATGGTTTCATTGTTTAAACAATGTATTCAGTTTTACTTTATTTTACATTTCTAGAAATTCACACCGGCGAACACCTTTAAAACGAAAAAATATTTACTTCATTCATTTGGAAATGTGCTTTTTTATTAGGAAATTAATTTTCAGCCGTGCACCGGAATGTAATTCGAAAATATTGCGTGTTTTGTATTCGGTATATCAATTTCCAGGGTTCCCTAACAATGGTTTCATTGTTTAAACAATGTATTCAGTTTTGCTTCTTTTTACATTTCTAAAAATTCACACTGGCGAACAACTTTAAAACCGTAAAATTTTTACGTCATTCATTTTTAAATGTGCTTATTTATTATGAAATTAATTTTCAGCAGTGCACCGGATTTTAATTCGAAAATATTGCGTGTTTTGTATTCGGTATATCAGTTTAAAGGATTTCCTAACAATGGTCTCATTGTTTAAACAATGCATTCTGTTTTACTTTATTTTACATTTCTAAAAACTCACACTGCGAACAACTTTAAAACCGAAAAATTTTTACGTCATTCATTTTTAAATGTGCTTATTTATTAGGAAATTAATTTTCAGCCGTGCACCGGAATGTAATTCGAAAATATTGCGTGTTTTGTATTCGGTATATCAATTTCCAGGGTTCCCTAACAATGGTTTCATTGTCTAAACAATGTATTCAGTTTCACTTTATTTTACATTTCTAAAAATTCACACAGGCAAACAACTTTAAAACGAAAAAATATTTACGTCACTCATTTGGAAATGTGCTTTTTTATTAGGAAATTAATTTTCAGCCGTGCACCGGAATGTAAAGCGAAAATATTGTGTGTTTTTTATTCGGTATATCAGTTTCAAGGATTTCCTAACAATGGTCTCATTGTTTGAACAATGCATTCAATTTTACTTTATTTTACATTTCTAAAAACTCACACTGGCGAACAACTTTAAAACCGAAAAATTTTTACGTCATTCATTTTTAAATGTGCTTATTTATTAGGAAATTAATATTCAGCAGTGCACCGGAATTTAATTCGAAAATATTGCGTGTTTTGTATTCGGTATATCAGTTTCTAGGATTTCCTAACAATGGTCTCATTGTTTAAACAATGCATTCAGTTTTACTTTATTATACATTTCTAAAAATTCACACAGGCGAACACCTTTAAAACGAAAAAATATTTACGTCATTCATTTGGAAATGTGCTTTTTTATTAGGAAATTAATTTTCAGCCGTGCACCGGAATGTAATGCGAAAATATTGCGTGTTTTGTATTCGGCATATCATTTTCCAGGAATTCTTAACAATGGTTTCATTGTTTAAACAATGTATTCGCTTTTACCTTATTTTACATTTCTAAAAACTCACACTGGCGAACAAATTTAAAACCGAAATATTTTTACGTCATTCATTTTTAAATGTGCTTTATTATTAGGAACTTAATTTTCAGCCGTGCACCGGAATTTAATTCGAAAATATTGCGTTTTTTGTATTCGGTATATCAGTTTCAAGGATTTCCTAACAATGGTCTCATTGTTTGAACAATGCATTCAGTTTTACTTTATTTTACATTTCGAAAAACTCACGAACAACTTTAAAACCGTAAAATTTTTACGTCATTCATTTTTAAATGTGCTTATTTATTATGAAATTAATTTTCAGCAGTGCACCGGAATTTAATTCGAAAATATTGCGTGTTTTGTATTCGGTATATCGGTTTCTAGGATTTCCTAACAATGGTTTCATTGTTTAAACAATGTATTCAGTTTTACTTTATTTTACATTTCTAGAAATTCACACCGGCGAACACTTTTAAAACGAAACAATATTTACTTCATTCATTTGGAAATGTGCTTTTTTATTAGGAAATTAATTTTCAGCCGTGCACCGGAATGTAATTCGAAAATATTGCGTGTTTTGTATTCGGTATATCAATTTCCAGGGTTCCCTAACATTGGTTTCATTGTTTAAACAATGTATTCAGTTTTGCTTCATTTTACATTTCTAAAAATTCACACAGGCAAACAACTTTAAAACCGAGAAATTTTTACGTCTTTCATTTGGAAATGTGCTTATTTATTAGAAAATTAATTTTCAGCCGTACACCAGAATTTAATTCGAAAATACTGCGTGTTTTGTATTCGGTATATCAGTTTAAAGGATTTCCTAACAATGGTCGCATTGTTTAAACAATGCATTAAGTTTTACTTTATTATACATTTCTAAAAATTCCCACAGGCGAACACCTTTAAAACGAAAAAATATTTACGTCATTCATTTGGAAATGTGCTTTTTTATTAGGAAATTAATTTTCAGCCGTGCACCGGAATGTAATGCGAAAATATTGCGTGTTTTGTATTCGGTATATCATTTTCCAGGAATTCTTAACAATGGTTTCATTGTTTAAACAATGTATTCGGTTTTACTTTATTTTACATTTCTAAAAACTCACACAGGTGATCTACTTTAAAACCGAAAATTTTTTACGTCATTCATTTGGAAATGTGCTTATTTATTAGGAACTTAATTTTCAGCCGTGCACCGGAATTTAATTCGAAAATTTTGCGTGTTTTGTATTCGGTATATCAAATTCCAGGGTTCACTAACAATGGTTTCATTTTTAAACAATGTATTCAGTTTTACTTTATTTTACATTTCTAAAAATTCACACAGGCGAACACCTTTAAAACGAAAACATATTTACGTCATTCATTTGAAAATGTGCTTTTTTATAAGGAAATGTATTTTCAACTGTGCACCGGAATGTAATGCGAAAATATTGCGTGTTTTGTATTCGGTATATCATTTTCCATGATTTCCTAACAATGGTTTCATTGCTTAAACAATGTATTCAGTTTTGCTTCATTTTACATTTCTAAAAATTCACACAGGCGAACAACTTTAAAACCGAGAAATTTTTACGTCTTTCATTTGTAAATGTGCTTTTTTATTAAAACATTAATTTTCAGGCGTGCACCGGAATTTAATTCGAAAATATTGCGTGTTTTGTATTCGGTATATAAGTTTCAAGGATTTCCTAACAATGGTCTCATTGTTTAAACAATGCATTCAGTTTTACTTTATTATACATTTCTAAAAATTCACACAGGCGCACACCTTTAAAACGAAAAAATATTTACGTCATTCATTTGGAAATGTGCTTTTTTATTAGGAAATTAATTTTCAGCCGTGCACCGGAATGTAATGCGAAAATATTGCGTGTTTTGTATTCGGCATATCATTTTTCAGGAATTCTTAACAATGGTTTCATTGTTTAAACAATGTATTCGCTTTTACCTTATTTTACATTTCTAAAAACTCACACTGGCGAACAAATTTAAAACCGAAATATTTTTACGTCATTCATTTTTAAATGTGCTTATTTATTAGGAACTTAATTTTCAGCCGTGCACCGGAATTTAATTCGAAAATATTGCGTGTTTTGTATTCGGTATATAAGTTTCAAGGATTTCCTAACAATGGTCTCATTGTTTGAACAATGCATTCAGTTTTACTTTATTTTACATTTCGAAAAACTCACGAACAACTTTAAAACCGTAAAATTTTTACATCATTCATTTTTAAATGTGCTTATTTATTATGAAATTAATTTTCAGCAGTGCACCGGAATTTAATTCGAAAATATTGCGTGTTTTGTATTCGGTATATCAGTTTCTAGGATTTCCTAACAATGGTTTCATTGTTTAAACAATGTATTCAGTTTTACTTTACTTTACAATTCTAGAAATTCACACCGGCGAACACCTTTAAAACGAAAAAATATTTACTTCATTCATTTGGAAATGTGCTTTTTTATTAGGAAATTAATTTTCAGCCGTGCACCGGAATGTAATTCGAAAATATTGCGTGTTTTGTATTCGGTATATCAATTTCCAGGGTTCCCTAACAATGGTTTCATTGTTTAAACAATGTATTCAGTTTTGCTTCATTTTACATTTCTAAAAATTCACACAGGCGAACAACTTTAAAACCGAGAAATTTTTACGTCTTTCATTTGGAAATGTGCTTATTTATTAGAAAATTAATTTTCAGCCGTACACCAGAATTTAATTCGAAAATATTGCGTGTTTTGTATTCGGTATATCAGTTTAAAGGATTTCCTAACAATGGTCTCATTGTTTAAACAATGCATTCAGTTTTACTTTGTTATACATTTCTAAAAATTCACACAGGCGAACACCTTTAAAAGGAAAAATATTTACGTCATTCATTTGGAAATGTGCTTTTTTATTAGGAAATTAATTTTCAGCCGTGCACCGGAATGTAATGCGAAAATATTGCATGTTTTGTATTCGGTATATCATTTTCCAGGAATTCTTAACAATGGTTTCATTGTTTAAACAATGTATTCCGTTTTACTTTATTTTACATTTCTAAAAACTCACACAGGTGATCTACTTTAAAACCGAAAATTTTTTACGTCATTCATTTGGAAATGTGCTTATTTATTAGGATATTAATTTTCAGCCGTGCAGCGGAATGTAATGCGAAAATATTGCGTGTTTTGTATTCGGTATATCTTTTTCCAGGAATTCTTAAGAATGGTTTCATTGTTTAAACAATGTATTCAGTTTTCCTTTATTTTACATTTCTAAAAATTCACACAGGCGAACACCTTTAAAACGAAAAAATATTTACGTCATTGATTTGGAAATGTGCTTTTTTATTAGGAAATTAATTTTCAGCCGTGCACCGGAATGTAATGCGAAAATATTGCGTGTTTTGTATTCGGTATATCATTTTCCAAAATTTCCTAACAATGGTTTCATTGCTTAACCAATGTATTCAGTTTTGCTTCATTTTACATTTCTAAAAATTCACACAGGCGAACAACTTTAAAACCGAGAAATTTTTACGTCTTTCATTTGGAAATGTGCTTATGCCCAAGCCGGGAATCGAACCTGGTCCCCTGGAACAGATCTCCAATGCTCTACCACTAAGCCACAAGGACTACAGCATCTCCCACTTATAAAAGTCGGTAAGGTTGCAACCACAGCACTAGATGGAAAAGACTTCATGAGCACACAATCTTGTGGCGAAACATGAGTAGCAAATGAACCCAGCATCGGTGAATATACATTTTTAATTAATTTTTCAGCTACATTTCAGCAGTGAAATTACGCTTCAAATTATTGAATATTAAATACGTGAATAGTCACATTGCTAACAAGTCGTAAACAGACTTATATAAGTGAAAGATGCCAAGCTGGGCACCGTCCTTGTGGCTTAGTGTTAGAGCACTGGAGCTCCAGGGGCCCGGGATCGATTCCCGTCTTGGACAATTTTCACTAAGTTGGTTTACGACTTGTTAATAATGTGATTATTCACGTATTTAATATTCAATGGTTTCATTGTTTAAACAATATTCGGTTTTACTTTATTTTGCATTTCAAAAAACTCACACAGGTGAACTTCTTTAAAACCGATAAATTTTTACTTCATTCATTTGTAAATAGGCTTTTTTATTAGGAAATTAATTTTCAGCCGTGCACCGGAATTTAATTCGACAATATTGCGTGTTTTGTATTCGGTATATCAATTTCCAGGGTTCCCTAACAATGGTTTCATTGTTTAAACAATGTATTCGGTTTTTCTTCATTTTACATTTCTAAAAATTCACACAGGCGAACAACATTAAAACGAAAAAATATTTACGTCATTCATTTGGAAATGTGCTTTTTTATTAGGAAATTAATTTTCAGCCGTGCACCGGAATGTAATTCGAAAATATTGCGTGTTTTTTATTCGGTATATCATTTTCCAGGAATTCTTAACAATGGTTTCATTGTTTAAACAATGTATTCGGTTTTACTTTATTTTACGTTTCTAAAAACTCACACAGGTGATCTACTTTAAAACCGAAAATGTTTTACGTCATTCATTTGGAAATGTGCTTATTTATTAGGAAATTAATTTTCAGCCGTGCACCGGAATTTAATTCGAAAATATTGCGTGTTTTGTATTCGGTATATCAGTTTCTTGGATTTCCTAACAATGGTTTCATTGTTTAAACAATGTATTCAGTTTTACTTTATTTTACATTTCTAGAAATTCACACCGGCGAACTCCTTTAAAACGAAAAAATATTTACTTCATTCATTTGGAAATGTGCTTTTTTATTAGGAAATTAATTTTCAGCCGCGCACCGGAATGTAATTCGAAAATATTGTGTGTTTTGTATTCGGTATATCAAAAATTCCAGGGTTCCCTAACAAAGGTTTCATTTTTTAAACAATGTATTCAGTTTCACTTTATTTTACATTTCTAAAAATTCACACAGGCAAACAACTTTAAAACGAAAAAATATTTACGTCATTCATTTGGAAATGTGCTTTTTTATTAGGAAATTAATTTTCAGCCGTGCACCGGAATGTAATTCGAAAATATTGTGTGTTTTTTATTCGGTATATAATTTTCCAGAAATTCTTAACAATGGTTTCATTGTTTAAACAATGTATTCAGTTTTGCTTCATTTTATATTTCTAAAAACTCACACTGGCGAACAATTTTAAAACCGAAATATTTTTACGTCATTCATTTTTAAATGTGCTTATTTATTAGGAAATTAATTTTCAGCCGTGCACCGGAATTTCATTCGAAAATATTGCGTGTTTTGTATTCGGTATATCAGTTTCAAGGATTTCCTAACAATGGTGTCATTGTTTGAACAATGCGTTCAGTTTTACTTTATTTTACATTTCTAAAAACTCACACTGGCGAACAACTTTAAAACCGAAAAATTTTTACGTCATTCATTTTTAAATGTGCTTTTTTATTAGGAAATTAATTTTCAGCCGCGCACCGGAATGTAATTCGAAAATATTGTGTGTTTTGCATTCGGTATATCAAAAATTCCAGGGTTCCCTAACAATGGTTTCATTTTTTAAACAATGCATTCAGTTTTACTTTATTATACATTTCTAAAAATTCCCACAGGCGAACACCTTTAAAACGAAAAAATATTTACGTCATTCATTTGGAAATGTGCTTTTTTATTAGGAAATTAATTTTCAGCCGTGCACCGGAATGTAATGCGAAAATATTGCGTGTTTTGTATTCGGTATATCAGTTTCAAGGATTTCCTAACAATGGTCTCATTGTTTGAACAATGCATTCAGTTTTACTTTATTTTACATTTCTAAAAACTCACACTGGCGAACAACTTTAAAACCGAAAAATTTTTACGTCATTCATTTTTAAATGTGCTTATTTATTAGGAACTTAATTTTCAGCCGTGCACCGGAATTTAATTCGAAAATATTGCGTGTTTTGTATTCGGTATATCAGTTTCAAGGATTTCCTAACAATGGTCTCATTGTTTAAACAATGTATTCAGTTTTACTTTATTTTACATTTCTAGAAATTCACACCGGCGAACACCTTTAAAACGAAAAAATATTTACTTCATTCATTTGGAAATGTGCTTTTTTATTAGGAAATTAATTTTCAGCCGTGCACCGGAATGTAATGCGAAAATATTGCGTGTTTTGTATTCGGTATATCATTTTCAAGAAATTCTTAACAATGGTTTCATTGTTTAAACAATGTATTCAGTTTTGCTTCATTTTATATTTCTAAAAACTCACACTGGCGAACAAATTTAAAACCGAAATATTTTTACGTCATTCATTTTTAAATGTGCTTATTTATTAGGAAATTAATTTTCAGCCGTGCACCGGAATTTAATTCGAAAATATTGCGTATTTTGCATTCGGTATATCAGTTTCTAGGATTTCCTAACAATGGTTTCATTGTTTAAACAATGTATTCAGTTTTACTTTATTTTACATTTCTAGAAATTCACACCGGCGAACACCTTTAAAACGAAAAAATATTCACTTATTTCATTTGGAAATGTGCTTTTTTATTAGGAAATTAATTTTCAGCCGTGCACCGGAAGGTAATTCGAAAATATTGCGTGTTTTGTATTCGGTATATCAATTTCCAGGGTTCCCTAACAATGGTTTCATTGTTTAAACAATGTATTCAGTTTTACTTTATTTTACATTTTTAAAATTTCACACAGGCGAATACCTTTAAAACGAAAAAATATTTACGTCATTCATTTGGAAATGTGCTTTTTTATTAGGAAATTAATTTTCAGCCGTGCACCGGAATGTAATGCGAAAATATTGCGTGTTTTGTATTCGGTATATCATTTTCCAAGATTTCATAACAATGGTTTCATTGTTTAAACAATGTATTCAGTTTTGCTTCATTTTGCATTTCTAAAAATTCACACAGGCGAACAACTTTAAAACCGAGAATTTTTTACGTCTCTCATTTGTAAATGTGCTTTTTTATTAGAAAATTAATTTTCAGGCGTGCACCAGAATTTAATTCGAAAATATTGCGTGTTTTGTATTCGGTATATCAGTTTCAAGGATTTCCTAACAATGTTCTCATTGTTTAAACAATGTATTTTGTTTTTCTTCATTTTACATTTCTAAAAACTCACATTTGAGAACAACTTTAAAACAGAAAAATTTTACGTCATTCATGTGGAAATGTGCTTTTTTATTAGGAAATTAATTTTCAGCCGTGCACCGAAATGTAATGCGAAAATATTGCGTGTTTTGTATTCGGTATATCATTTTCCAGGAATTCTTAACAATGGTTTCATTGTTTAAACAATGTATTCAGTTTTACTTTATTTTACATTTCTAGAAATTCACACCGGCGATCACCTTTAAAACGAAAAAATATTTACTTCATTCATTTGGAAATGTGCTTTTTTATTAGGAAATTAATTTTCAGCCGTGCACCGGAATGTAATGCGAAAATATTGCGTGTTTTGTATTCGGTATATCAGTTTCAAGGATTTCCTAACAATGGTCTCATTGTTTGAACAATGCATTCAGTTTTACTTTATTTTACATTTCTAAAAACTCACACTGGCGAACAACTTTAAAACCGAAAAATTTTTACGTCATTCATTTTTAAATGTGCTTATTTATTAGGAAATTAATTTTCAGCCGTGCACCGGAATTTAATTCGAAAATATTGCGTGTTTTGTATTCCGTATATCAGTTTCTAGGATTTCCTAACAATGGTTTCATTGTTTAAACAATGTATTCAGATTTACTTTATTTTACATTTCAAGAAATTCACACCGGCGAACACCTTTAAAACGAAAAAATATTTACTTATTTCATTTGGAAATGTGCTTTTTTATTAGGAAATTAATTTTCAGCCGTGCACCGGAATGTAATTCGAAAATATTGCGTGTTTTGCATTCGGTATATCAATTTCCAGGGTTCCCTAACAATGGTTTCATTTTTTAAACAATGTATTCAGTTTTACTTTATTATACATTTTTAAAAATTCACACAGGCGAACACCTTTAAAACGAAAAAATATTTACGTCATTCATTTGGAAACGTGCTTTTTTATTAGGAAATTAATTTTCAGCCGTGCATCGGAATGTAATGCGAAAATATTGCGTGTTTTGTATTCGGTATATCATTTTCCAAGATTTCCTAACAATGGTTTCATTGTTTAAACAATGTATTCAGTTTTGCTTCATTTTACATTTCTAAAAATTCACACAGGCGAACAAATTTAAAACCGACATATTTTTACGTCATTAATTTTATTTTTAAATGTGCTTATTTATTAGGAAATTAATTTTCAGCCGTGCACCGGAATTTAATTCGAAAATATTGCGTATTTTGCATTCGGTATATCAGTTTCTAGGATTTCCTAACAATGGTTTCATTGTTTAAACAATGTATTCAGTTTTACTTTATTTTACATTTCTAGAAATTCACACCGGCGAACACCTTTAAAACGAAAAAATATTCACTTATTTCATTTGGAAATGTGCTTTTTTATTAGGAAATTAATTTTCAGCCGTGCACCGGAATGTAATGCGAAAATATTGCGTGTTTTGTATTCGGTATATCATTTTCCAAGATTTCATAACAATGGTTTCATTGTTTAAACAATGTATTCAGTTTTGCTTCATTTTATATTTCTAAAAATTCACACAGGCGATCACCTTTAAAACGAAAAAATATTTACTTCATTCATTTGGAAATGTGCTTTTTTATTAGTAAATTAATTTTCAGCCGTGCACCGGAATGTAATTCGAAAATATTGCGTGTTTTGTATTCGGTATATCAGTTTCAAGGATTTCCTAACAATGGTCTCATTGTTTGAACAATTCATTCAGTTTTACTTTATTTTACATTTCTAAAAACTCACACTGGCGAACAACTTTAAAACCGAAAAATTTTTACGTCATTCATTTTTAAATGTGCTTATTTATTAGGAAATTTATTTTCAGCCGTGCTTCGGAATGTAATGCGAAAATATTGCGTGTTTTGTATTCGGTATATCATTTTCCAAGATTTCCTAACAATGGTTTTATTTTTTAAACAATGTATTCGGTTTTACTTTATTTTACATTTCTAAAAACTCACACTGGCGAACTACTTTAAAACCGAAAAATTTTTACACCATTCATTTGAAAATGTGCTTATGCCCAAGCCGGGAATTGAACCCGGTCCCCTGGAATAGATCTCCAATGCTCTACCACTAAGCCACAAAGACTACGGCATCTCTCACTTATAAAATTCGGTAAGGTTGCAACCACAACACTAGATGGAAAAGACTTCATGATTACACAATCTTGTGGCGAAACATGAGTAGCAAATGAACCCAGTATCGGTGAATATACATTTTTAATTAATTTCTCATCTACATTTCAGCAGGGAAATTGCGCTTCAAATTACTGAATATTACATACGTGAATAATCACATTGCTAACAAGTCGTAAACAGACTTATATAAGTGACAGATGCCAAGCTGGGCACCGTCCTTGTGGCTTAGAGTTAGAGCACTGGAGCTCCAGGGGCCCGGGATCGATTCCCGTCTTGGACATTTTTCACTAAGTTGGTTTACGACTTGTTAGCAATGTGATTATTCACGTATTTAATATTCAATGGTTTCATTGTTTAAACAATATTCGGTTTTACTTTATTTTGCATTTCAAAAAGCTCACACAGGTGAACTACTTTAAATCCGATAAATTTTTACTTCATTCATTTGTAAATAGGCTTTTTTATTAGGAAATTATTTTTCAGCCGTGCACCGGAATTTAAGTCGACAATATTGCGTGTTTTGTATTCGGTATATCAATTTCCAGGGTTCCCTAACAATGGTTTCATTGTTTAAACAATGTATTCGGTTTTTCTTCATTTTACATTTCTAAAAATTCACACAGGCGAACAACTTTAAAACGAAAAAATATTTACGTCATTCATTTGGAAATGTGCTTTTTTATTACGAAATTAATTTTCAGCCGTGCACCGGAATGTAATGCGAAAATATTGCGTGTTTTGTATTCGGTATATCATTTTCCAAGATTTCCTAACAATGGTTTCATTGTTTAAACAATGTATTCTGTTTTGCTTCATTTTACATTTCTAAAAATTCACACAGGCGAACAACTTTAAAACCGAGAAATTTTTACGTCTTTCGTTTGGAAATGTGCTTATTTATTAGAAAATTAATTTTCAGCCGTGCACCAGAATTTAATTCGAAAATATTGCGTGTTTTGTATTCAGTATATCAGTTTCAATTATTTCCTAACAATGGTCTCATTGTTTAAACAATGCATTCAGTTTTACTTTATTATACATTTTTAAAAATTCACACAGGCGAACACCTTTAAAACGAAAAAATATTTACGTCATTCATTTGGAAATGTGCTTTTTTATTACGAAATTAATTTTCAGCAGTGCACCGGAATGTAATGCGAAAATATTGCGTGTTTGGTATTCGGTATATCATTTTCCAAGATTTCCTAACATTGGTTTCATTGTTTAAACAATGTATTCAGTTTTGCTTCATTTTACATTTCTAAAAATTCACACAGGCGAAAAACTTTAAAACCGAGAACTTTTTACGTCTTTCATTTGGAAATGTGCTTATTTATTAGAAAATTAATTTTCAGCCGTACACCAGAATTTAATTCGAAAATATTGCGTGTTTTCTATTCAGTATATCAGTTTTAATTATTTCCTAACAATGGTCTCATTGTTTAAACAATGCATTCAGTTTTACTTTATTATACATTTCTAAAAATTCACACAGGCGAACACCTTTAAAACGAAAAAATATTTACGTCATTCATTTGGAAATGTGCTTTTTTATTAGAAAATTAATTTTCAGCCGTGCACCGGAATGTAATGCGAAAATATTGCGTGTTTTGTATTCGGTATATCATTTTCCAGGAATTCTTAACAATGGTTTTTATTGTTTAAACAATGTATTCGGTTTTACTTCATTTTACATTTCTAAAAATTCACACAGGCGAACAACTTTAAAACGAAAAAATATTTACGTCATTCATTTGGAAATGTGCTTTTTTATTAGGAAATTAATTTTCAACCGTGCACCGGAATGTAATGCGAAAATATTGCGTGTTTTGTATTCGGTATATCATTTTCCAGGAATTCTTAACAATTCTTTAAAAAAAAAATGGTAACGTTCCATGTAAAATCCAGGAACGTTTCGCCTTTTCTCAGGTTTTCAGAATAATTTAGCTCTTTCCTGTGAAATTCTGGTTTTCTTCTCTGAAACGTTCCTGAACCAAAAGTTGGAAACAGCAAAATGCTGCGGCCGCAATTTATTATTTTTTTTTGCTATAATCCGTTGCTCGCGCGCGAGTGTCGAAAAAGAATTCCTTAAATGAATGTAAAAAAATCAATATGGAATGCAAATAAATCAATAGACGACTTTACGTCGCTATTGTCACGACAATTCAGATGAAAATACAATACCTCCGTGACATCGCTAAGAGATTATATCTCGTACTTGTCTGTGGAATGTTTAAGGAGCAGACCGTGTAAAAAGAATACACCTATTATTTGGATCTCCAATAACCAGGGGACCATCAAACATGATTCTCACCGATTTTGATTAATTTAAAGTATGTTTTAGAGTTCTTATCTCTAATTATTCTTGTGAAAGGATTTCTTCAAATGGGACTTAGATTTTCAGAAATTAGATGCCGAGCTTTAGCATACGTTTCAAATACCCATTAGTTTGTAGCTCGGAACGTGTCTTTCTGGACGCAGAAAGCTCGCACGCTACACGTACGGCCCGAGTTCGATGCTGCCTCTGGACTTTTTTTTTCTTTTTTAAATAATTTTATATTTTACCACTTTATTACAATTTGATTTATATTTGATATATATTTGACACTTTGAATTGCTGCAAATTTGAATTGTTTTTTTTTTTCGGAAAAAATATACAATTACTTTTACGTTTTTTTTTTTTTTTTATGAAAATTTATATGTATTTTATCTAACTTGTAAACTAACATAATTACTAACGAAAATTCTAAATATTTTATGTCTAGATTTTTTTTCTAATTATTATTTACATTTATATATTTTTATATTTTAAGCAAAGTTCAGAAACAATATATCATATATATATTTACTTTATTGAATTTTAACTGAAAATTTATTTTTTCGTGTAAATTATAAATAATAATTTTGATGTCAATTTCAAAATATTTTTTCATTCTAACAAATAATGATAATAAAGCGAAAATTGCCAACTGGAAATGTAAAAATCGTCTGCGGATCCCGCATGCTGTGAAATGTCAGTAATGTTTTGCTGTCAACAGAAATATTCCTGGTACTTCGCAGGAAACTTACTGGCATTTCTGTAGAAAGTTTTTAACATATACAGTAAAGTTCCAGTCATTTTCAAGAAATGTTTCTTGGAAATAATGGGCAACTCAGCTGCCCATTTTTTCCAAGGAACGTTGCGGAATTTTTTTTACAGTGCGTGCACCGGAATGTAATGCGAAAATATTGCGTGTTTTGTATTCGGTATATCATATTCCAGGAATTCTTAACAATGGTTTCATTGTTTAAACAAAGTATTCTGTTTTACTTTATTTTACATTTCTAAAAACTCACACAGGTGATCTACTTTAAAACCGAAATTTTTTTACTTCATTCATTTAGAAATGTGCTTATTTATTAGGAAATTAATTTTCAGCCGTGCACCGGAATGTAATGCGAAAATATTGCGTGTTTTTTATTCGGTATATCAGTTTCCAGGATTCCCTAACAATGGTTTCATTGTTTAAACAACGTATTCAGTTTTACTTTATTTTACATTTCTAGAAATTCACACCGGCGAACACCTTTAAAACGAAAAAATATTTACTTCATTCATTTGGAAATGTGCTTTTTTATTAGGAAATTAATTTTCAGCCGTGCACCGGAATGTAATTCGAAAATATTGCGTGTTTTGTATTCGGTATATCAGTTTCCAGGATTCCCTAACAATGGTTTCATTGTTTAAACAACTTATTCAGTTTTACTTTATTTTACATTTCTAGAAATTCACACCGGCGAACACCTTTAAAACGAAAAAACATTTACGTCATTCATTTGGAAATGTGCTTTTTTATTAGGAAATTAATTTTCAACCGTGCACCGGAATGTATTGCGAAAATATTGCGTGTTTTGTATTCGGTATATCATTTTCCAGGAATTCTTAACAATGGTTTCATTGTTTAAACAATGTATTCGGTTTTACTTTATTTTACATTTCTAAAAACTCACACAGGTGATCTACTTTAAAACCGAAAATTTTTTACGTCATTCATTTGGAAATATGCTTATTTATTAGGAAATTAATTTTCAGCCGTGCACCGGAATTTAATTCGAAAATATTGCGTGTTTTGTATTCGGTATATCAGTTTCCAGGATTCCCTAACAATGGTTTCATTTTTTAAACAATGTATTCGGTTTTACTTTATTTTACATTTCTAAAAACTCATACTGGCGAACTACTTTAAAACTGAAAAATTTTTACACCATTCATTTGAAAATGTGCTTATGCCCAAGCCGGGAATCGAACCCGGTCCCCTGGAATACATCTCCAATGCTCTACCACTAAGCCACAAGGACTACGGCATCTCTCACTTATAAAAGTCGGTAAGGTTGCAACCACAGCACTAGATGGAAAAGACTACATTAGCACACAATCTTGTGGCGAAACATGAGTAGCAAATGAACCCAGCATCGGTGAATATACATTATTAATTATTTTTTCAGCTACATTTCAGCAGTGAAATTACGCTTCAAATTATTCAATATTAAATACGTGAATAGTCACATTGCTAACAAGTCGTAAACAGACTTATATAAGTGACAGATGCCAAGCTGGGCACCGTCCTTGTGGCTTAGTGTCAGAGCACTGGAGCTCCAGGTGCCCGGGATCGATTCCCGTCTTGGACAATTTTCACTAAGTCGGTTTACGACTTGTTTGCAATGTGATTATTCACGTATTTAATATTCAATGGTTTTATTGTTTAAACAATATTCGGTTTTACTTTATTTTGCATTTCAAAAAACTCACGCAGGTGAACTACTTTAAAACCGATAAATTTTTACTTCATTCATTTGTAAATAGGCTTTTTTATTAGGAAATTAATTTTCAGCCGTGCACCGGAATTTAATTCGACAATATTGCGTGTTTTGTATTCGGTATATGAATTTCCAGGGTTCCCTAACAATGGTTTCATTGTTTAAACAATGTATTCAGTTTTACTTTATTTTACATTTCTAGAAATTCACACCGGCGACCACCTTTAAAACGAAAAAATATTTACGTCATTCATTTGGAAATGTGCTTTTTAATTAGGAAATTAATTCTCAGACGTGCACCGGAATGTAATGCGAATTATTGCGTGTTTTTTATTCGGTATATCAGTTTCCAGGATTCCCTAACAATGGTTTCATTTTTTAAACAATGTATTCGGTTTTACTTTATTTTACATTTCTAAAAACTCATACTGGCGAACTACTTTAAAACCGAAAAATTTTTACACCATTCATTTGAAAATGTGCTTATGCCCAAGCCGGGAATCGAACCCGGTCCCGTGGAATAGATCTCCAATGCTCTACCACTAAGCCACAAGGACTACGGCATCTCTCACTTATAAAAGTCGGTAAGGTTGCAACCACAGCACTAGATGGAAAAGACTTCATGAGCACACAATCTTGTGGCGAAACATGAGTAGCAAATGAACCCAGCATCGGTGAATATACATTATTAATTAATTTTTCAGCTACATTTCAGCAGTGAAATTACGCTTCAAATTATTGAATATTAAATACGTGAATAGTCACATTGCTAACAAGTCATAAACAGACTTATATAAGTGACAGAGGCTAAGCTGGGCACCGTCCTTGTGGCTTAGTGTTAGAGCACTGGAGCTCCAGGGGCCCGGGATCGATTCCCGTCTTGGACAATTTTCACTAAGGTGGTTTACGACTTGTTAGCAATGTGATTATTCACGTATTTAATATTCAATGGTTTCATTGTTTAAACAATATTCGGTTTTACTTTATTTTGCATTTCAAGAAACTCACACAGGTGAACTACTTTAAAACCGATAAATTTTTAATTCATTCATTTGTAAATAGGCTTTTTTATTAGGAAATTAATTTTCAGCCGTGCACCGGAATTTAATTCGAATATATTGCGTGTTTTGTATTCGGTATATGAATTTCCAGGGTTCCCTAACATTGATTTCATTGTTTAAACAATGTATTCGGTTTTTCTTCATTTTACATTTCTAAAAATTCACACAGGCGAACAAATTTAAAACGAAAAAATATTTACGTCATTCATTTGGAAATGTGCTTTTTTATTAGGAAATTAATTTTCAGCCGTGCACTGGAATGTAATGCGAAAATATTGCGTGTTTTGTATTCGGTATATCATTTTCCAAGAATTCTTAACAATGGTTTCATTGTTTAAACAATGTATTCGGTTTTACTTTATTTTACATTTCTAAAAACTCACACAGGTGATCTACTTTAAAACCGAAATTTTTTACGTCATTCATTTGGAAATGTGCTTATTTATTAGGAAATTAATTTTCAGCCGTGCACCGGAATGTAATGCGAAAATATTGCGTGTTTTGTATTAAGTATATCAGTTTCCAGGATTGGTTTCATTTTTTAAACAATGTATTCGGTTTTATTTTATTTTACATTTCTAAAAGCTCACACTGGCGAACTAATTTAAAACCGAAAAATTTTTACACCATTCATTTGAAAATGTGCTTATGCCCAAGCCGGGAATCAAACCTGGTCCCCTGGAAGTGATCTCCAATGCTCTACCACTAAGCCGCAAGGACGATGGCATATCACACTTATAAAAGTCGGTAAGGTTGCAGCCACAGAACTAGATGGAAAAGACTTCATGAGCACACAATCTAGTGGCGAAACATGAGTAGCAAATGAACCCAGTATCGGTGATTATACATTTTTAATTAATTTTTCAACTACATTTCAGCAGTGAAATTACGTTTCAAATTATTGAATATTAAATAAGTGAATAATCACATTGCTAACAAGTCGTAAACAGACTTATATAAGTGACAGATGCCAAGCTGGGCACCGTCCTTGTGTCTTAGTGTTAGAGCACTGGAGCTCCAGGGGCCCGGGATCGATTCCCGTCTTGGACATTTTTCACTAAGTTGGTTTACGATTTGTTAGCAATGTGATTATTCACGTATTTAATATTCAATTCTTTCATTGTTTAAACAATATTCGGTTTACTTTATTTTGCATTTCAAGAAACTCACGCAGGTGAACTACTTTAAAACCGATAAATTTTTACTTCATTCATTTGTAAATAGGCTTTTTTATTAGGAAATTAATTTTCAGCCGTGCACCGGAATTTAATTCGACAATATTGCGTGTTTTGTATTCGGTATATGAATTTCCAGGGTTCCCTAACATTGATTTCATTGTTTAAACAATGTATTCGGTTTTTCTTCATTTTACATTTCTAAAAATTCACACAGGCGAACAACTTTAAAACGAAAAAATATTTACGTCATTCATTTGGAAAAGTGCTTTTTTATTAGGAAATTCATTTTCAGCTGTGCACCGGAATGTAATGCGAAAATATTGCGTGTTTTGTATTCGGTATATCATTTTCCAAGAATTCTTAACAATGGTTTCATTGTTTAAACAATGTATTCGGTTTTACTTTATTTTACATTTCTAAAAACTCACACAGGTGATCTACTTTAAAACCGAAATTTTTTACGTCATTCATTTAGAAATGTGCTTATTTATTAGGAAATTAATTTTCAGCCGTGCACCGGAATGTAATGCGAAAATATTGCGTGTTTTGTATTCGGTATATCATTTTCCAAGATTTCCTAACAATGGTTTCATTGTTTAAACAATGTATTCAGTTTTGCTTCATTTTATATTTCTAAAAAGTCACACAGGCGAACAACTTTAAAACCGAGAAATTTTTACGTCTTTCATTTGTAAATGTGCTTTTTTATTAAAAAAATTATTTTCAGCCGTACACCAGAATTTAATTCGAAAATATTGCGTGTTTTGTATTCGGTATATCAGTTTAAAGGATTTCCTAACAATGGTCTCATTGTTTAAGCAATGCATTCAGTTTTACTTTATTATACATTTCTAAAAATTCACACAGGCGAACACCTTTAAAACGAAAAAATATTTACGTCATTCATTTGGAAATGTGCTTTTTATTAGGAAATTAATTTTCAGCCGTGCACCGGAATTTAATTCGAAAATATTGCGTGTTTGTATTCGGTATATCAGTTTCTTGGATTTCCTAACAATGGTTTCTTTGTTTAAACAATGTATTCAGTTTTACTTTATTTTACATTTCTAGGAATTCACACCGGCGAACTCCTTTAAAACGAAAAAATATTTACTTCATTCATTTGGAAATGTGCTTTTTTATTAGGAAATTAATTTTCAGCCGTGCACCGGAATGTAATTCGAAAATATTGTGTGTTTTGTATTCGGTATATCAAAAATTCCAGGGTTCCCTAAATATGGTTTCATTTTTTAAACAATGCATTCAGTTTTACTTTATTATACATTTCTAAAAATTCACACAGGCGAACACCTTCAAAACGAAAAAATATTTATGTCATTCATTTGGAAATGTGCTTTTTTATTAGGAAATTAATTTTCAGCAGTGCACCGGAATTTAATTCGAAAATATTGCGTCTTTTTTGTTTTTTATTCGGTATATCAGTTTCTAGGTTTTCCTAAAAATGGTCTCATTGTTTAAACAATGCATTCAGTTTTACTTTATTACACATTTCTAAAAATTCACACAGGCGAACACCGTTAAAACGAAAAAATATTTACGTCATTGATTTGGAAATGTGCTTTTTTATTAGAAAATTAATTTTCAGCAGTGCACCGGAATTTAATTCGAAAATATTGCGTGTTTTGTATTCAGTATATCAGTTTCTAGGATTTCCTAACAATGGTTTCATTGTTTAAACAATGTATTCGCTTTTACCATATTTTACATTTCTAAAAACTCACACTGGCGAACAAATTTAAAACCGAAATATTTTTACGTCTTTCATTTGGAAATGTGCTTTTTTATTAGGAAATTAATTTTCAGGGGTGCACCGGAATGTAATGCGAAAATATTGCGCGTTTTGTATTCGGTATATCATTTTCCAAGATTTCCTAACAATGGTTTCATTGTTTAAACAATGTATTCAGTTTTGCTTCATTTTACATTTCTAAAAATTCACACAGGTGAACAACTTTAAAACCGAGAAATTTTTACGTCTTTCATTTGTAAATGTGCTTTTTTATTAAAAAATTAAATTTCAGGCGTGCACCAGAATTTAATTCGAAAATATTGCATGTTTTGTATGCGGTATATCTGTTTCAAGGATTTCCTAACAATGTTCTCATTGTTTAAACAATGCATTCAGTTTTACTTTATTATACATTTCTAAAAATTCACACAGGCGAACACCTTTAAAACGAAAAAATATTTACGTCATTCATTTGGAAATGTGCTTTTTTATTAGGAAATTAATTTTCAGCCGTGCACCGGAAAGTAATGCGAAAATATTGCGTGTTTTGTATTCGGTATATCTTTTTCCAGGAATTCTTAACAATGGTTTCATTGTTTAAACAATGTATTCGCTTTAACCTTATTTTACATTTCTAAAAACTCACACTGGCGAACAAATTTAAAACCGAAATATTTTTACGTCATTCATTTTTAAATGTGCTTATTTATTAGGAAATTAATTTTCAGCCGTGCACCGGAATTTAATTCGAAAATATTGCGTGTTTTGTATTCGGTATATCAATTTCCAGGGTTCCCTAACAATGGTTTCATTGTTTAAACAATGTATTCAGTTTTGCTTCATTTTACATTTCTAAAAATTCACACAGGCGAACAACTTTAAAACCGAGAAATTTTTACGTCTTTCATTTGGAAATGTGCTTTTTTATTAGGAAATTAATTTTCAGGCGTGCACCGGAATGTAATGCGAAAATATTGCGTGTTTTGTATTCGGTATATCAATTTCCAGGGTTCCCTAACAATGGTTTCATTGTTTAAACAATGTATTCAGTTTTGCTTCATTTTACATTTCTAAAAATTCACACAGGCGAACAACTTTAAAACCGAGAAATTTTTACGTCTTTCATTTGGAAATGTGCTTTTTTATTAGGAAATTAATTTTCAGGCGTGCACCGGAATGTAATGCGAAAATATTGCGTGTTTTGTATTCGGTATATCAATTTCCAGGGTTCCCTAACAATGGTTTCATTGTTTAAACAATGTATTCAGTTTTGCTTCATTTTACATTTCTAAAAATTCACACAGGCGAACAACTTTAAAACCGAGAAATTTTTACGTCTTTCATTTGGAAATGTGCTTTTTTATTAGGAAATTAATTTTCAGGCGTGCACCGGAATGTAATGCGAAAATATTGCGTGTTTTGTATTCGGTATATCATTTTCCAAGATTTCCTAACAATGGTTTCATTGTTTAAACAATGTATTCAGTTTTGCTTCATTTTACATTTCTAAAAATTCACACAGGCGAACAACTTTAAAACCGAGAAATTTTTACGTCTTTCATTTGTAAATGTGCTTTTTTATTAAAAAATTAAATTTCAGGCGTGCACCAGAATTTAATTCGAAAATATTGCATGTTTTGTATTCGGTATATCTGTTTCAAGGATTTCCTAACAATGTTCTCATTGTTTAAACAATGCATTCAGTTTTACTTTATTATACATTTCTAAAAATTCACACAGGCGAACACCTTTAAAACGAAAAAATATTTACGTCATTCATTTGGAAATGTGCTTTTTTATTAGGAAATTAATTTTCAGCCGTGCACCGGAATGTAATGCGAAAATATTGCGTGTTTTGTATTCGGTATATCATTTTCCAGGAATTCTTAACAATGGTTTCATTGTTTAAACAATGTATTCGCTTTTACCTTATTTTACATTTCTAAAAACTCACACTGGCGAACAAATTTAAAACCGAAATATTTTTACGTCATTCTTTTTTAAATGTGCTTATTTATTATGAAATTAATTTTCAGCAGTGCACCGGAATTTAATTCGAAAATATTGCGTGTTTTGTATTCGGTATATCAGTTTCTAGGATTTCCTAACAATGGTTTCATTGTTTAAACAATGTATTCAGTTTTACTTTATTTTACATTTCTAGAAATTCACACCGGCGGACACCTCTAAAACGAAAAAATATTTACTTCATTCATTTGGAAATGTGCTTTTTTATTAGGAAATTAATTTTCAGCCGTGCACCGGAATGTAATTCGAAAATATTGCGTGTTTTGTATTCGGTATATCAATTTCCAGGGTTCCCTAACAATGGTTTCATTTTTTAAACAATGCATTCAGTTTTACTTTATTATACATTTCTAAAAATTCACACAGGCGAACACCTTTAAAACGAAAAAATATTTACGTCATTCATTTGGAAATGTGCTTTTTTATTAGGAAATTAATTTTCAGCAGTGCACCGGAATTTAATTCGAAAATATTGCGTGTTTTGTATTCGGTATATCAGTTTCTAGGTTTTCCTATCAATGGTCTCATTGTTTAAACAATGCATTCAGTTTTACTTTATTATACATTTCTAAAAATTCACACAGGCGAACACCGTTAAAACGAAAAAATATTTACGTCATTCATTTGGAAATGTGTTTTTTTATTAGAAAATTAATTTTCAGCAGTGCACCGGAATTTAATTCGAAAATATTGCGTGTTTTGTATTCGGTATATCAGTTTCTAGGATTTCCTAACAATGGTTTCATTGTTTAAACAATGTATTCGCTTTTACCTTATTTTACATTTCTAAAAACTCACACTGGCGAACAAATTTAAAACGAAATATTTTTACGTCATTCATTTTTAAATGTTCTTATTTATTAGGAAATTAATTTTCAGCCGTGCACCGGAATTTAATTCGAAAATATTGCGTGTTTTGTATTCGGTATATCATTTTCCAAGATTTCCTAACAATGGTTTCATTGTTTAAACAATGTATTCAGTTTTGCTTCATTTTACATTTCTAAAAATTCGCACAGGCGAACAACTTTAAAACCAAGAAATTTTTACGTCTTTCATTTGTAAATGTGCTTTTTTATTAAAAAATTAATTTTCAGGCGTGCACCAGAATTTAATTCGAAAATATTGCGTGTTTTGTATTCGGTATATCACTTTAAAGGATTTCCTAACAATGGTCTCATTGTTTAAACAATGCATTCAGTTTTACTTTATTAGACATTTCTAAAAATTCGCACAGGCGAACACCTTTAAAACGAAAAAATATTTACGTCATTCATTTGGAAATGTGTTTTTTTATTAGGAAATTAATTTTCAGCCGTGCACCGGAATGTAATGCGAAAATATTGCGTGTTTTGTATTCGGTATATCATTTTCCAGGAATTCTTAACAATGGTTTCATTGTTTAAACAATGTATTCGGTTTTACTTTATTTTACATTTCTAAAAACTCACACAGGTGATCTACTTTAAAACCGAAAATGTTTTACGTCATTCATTTGGAAATGTGCTTATTTATTAGGAAATTAATTTTCAGCCGTGCACCGGAATTTAATTCGAAAATATTGCGTGTTTTGTATTCGGTATATCAGTTTCTTGGATTTCCTAACAATGGTTTCATTGTTTAAACAATGTATTCAGTTTTACTTTATTTTACATTTCTAGAAATTCACACCGGCGAACTCCTTTAAAACGAAAAAATATTTACTTCATTCATTTGGAAATGTGCTTTTTTATTAGGAAATTAATTTTCAGCCGCGCACCGGAATGTAATTCGAAAATATTGTGTGTTTTGTATTCGGTATATCAAAAATTCCAGGGTTCCCTAACAATGGTTTCATTTTTTAAACAATGTATTCAGTTTCACTTTATTTTACATTTCTAAAAATTCACACAGGCAAACAACTTTAAAACGAAAAAATATTTACGTCATTCATTTGGAAATGTGCTTTTTTATTAGGAAATTAATTTTCAGCCGTGCACCGGAATGTAATTCGAAAATATTGTGTGTTTTTTATTCGGTATATAATTTTCCAGAAATTCTTAACAATGGTTTCATTGTTTAAACAATGTATTCAGTTTTGCTTCATTTTATATTTCTAAAAACTCACACTGGCGAACAATTTTAAAACCGAAATATTTTTACGTCATTCATTTTTAAATGTGCTTATTTATTAGGAAATTAATTTTCAGCCGTGCACCGGAATTTAATTCGAAAATATTGCGTGTTTTGTATTCGGTATATCAGTTTCAAGGATTTCCTAACAATGGTGTCATTGTTTGAACAATGCGTTCAGTTTTACTTTATTTTACATTTCTAAAAACTCACACTGGCGAACAACTTTAAAACCGAAAAATTTTTACGTCATTCATTTTTAAATGTGCTTTTTTATTAGGAAATTAATTTTCAGCCGCGCACCGGAACGTAATTCGAAAATATTGTGTGTTTTGCATTCGGTATATCAAAAATTCCAGGGTTCCCTAACAATGGTTTCATTTTTTAAACAATGCATTCAGTTTTACTTTATTATACATTTCTAAAAATTCCCACAGGCGAACACCTTTAAAACGAAAAAATATTTACGTCATTCATTTGGAAATGTGCTTTTTTATTAGGAAATTAATTTTCAGCCGTGCACCGGAATGTAATGCGAAAATATTGCGTGTTTTGTATTCGGTATATCAGTTTCAAGGATTTCCTAACAATGGTCTCATTGTTTGAACAATGCATTCAGTTTTACTTTATTTTACATTTCTAAAAACTCACACTGGCGAACAACTTTAAAACCGAAAAATTTTTACGTCATTCATTTTTAAATGTGCTTATTTATTAGGAACTTAATTTTCAGCCGTGCACCGGAATTTAATTCGAAAATATTGCGTGTTTTGTATTCGGTATATCAGTTTCAAGGATTTCCTAACAATGGTCTCATTGTTTAAACAATGTATTCAGTTTTACTTTATTTTACATTTCTAGAAATTCACACCGGCGAACACCTTTAAAACGAAAAAATATTTACTTCATTCATTTGGAAATGTGCTTTTTTATTAGGAAATTAATTTTCAGCCGTGCACCGGAATGTAATGCGAAAATATTGCGTGTTTTGTATTCGGTATATCATTTTCAAGAAATTCTTAACAATGGTTTCATTGTTTAAACAATGTATTCAGTTTTGCTTCATTTTATATTTCTAAAAACTCACACTGGCGAACAAATTTAAAACCGAAATATTTTTACGTCATTCATTTTTAAATGTGCTTATTTATTAGGAAATTAATTTTCAGCCGTGCACCGGAATTTAATTCGAAAATATTGCGTGTTTTGTATTCGGTATATCAGTTTCAAGGATTTCCTAACAATGGTCTCATTGTTTGAACAATGCATTCAGTTTTACTTTATTTTACATTTCGAAAAACTCACAAACATTTTTAAAACCGTAAAATTTTTACGTCATTCATTTTTAAATGTGCTTATTTATTATGAAATTAATTTTCAGCAGTGCACCGGAATTTAATTCGAAAATATTGCGTGTTTTGTATTCGGTATATCAGTTTCTAGGATTTCCTAACAATGGTTTCATTGTTTAAACAATGTATTCAGTTTTACTTTATTTTACATTTCTAGAAATTCACACCGGCGAACACCTTTAAAACGAAAAAATATTTACGTCATTCATTTGGAAATGTGCTTTTTTATTAGGAAATTAATTTTCAGCCGTGCACCGGAATGTAATGCGAAAATATTGCGTGTTTTGTATTCGGTATATCATTTTCCAGAAATTCTTAACAATGGTTTCATTGTTTAAACAATGTATTCAGTTTTGCTTCATTTTATATTTCTAAAAACTCACACTGGCGAACAAATTTAAAACCGAAATATTTTTACGTCATTCATTTTTAAATGTGCTTATTTATTAGGAAATTAATTTTCAGCCGTGCATCGGAATTTAATTCGAAAATATTGCGTGTTTTGTATTCGGTATATCAGTTTCAAGGATTTCCTAACAATGGTCTCATTGTTTGAACAATGTATTCAGTTTTGCTTCATTTTATATTTCTAAAAACTCACACTGGCGAACAATTTTAAAACCGAAATATTTTTACGTCATTCATTTTTAAATGTGCTTATTTATTAGGAAATTAATTTTCAGCCATGCATCGGAATTTAATTCGAAAATATTGCGTGTTTTGTATTCGGTATATCAGTTTCAAGGATTTCCTAACAATGGTCTCATAGTTTGAACAATGTATTCAGTTTTGCTTCATTTTATATTTCTAAAAACTCACACTGGCGAACAATTTTAAAACCGAAATATTTTTACGTCATTCATTTTTAAATGTGCTTATTTATTAGGAAATTAATTTTCAGCCGTGCACCGGAATTTAATTCGAAAATATTGCGTGTTTTGTATTCGGTATATCAGTTTCAAGGATTTCCTAACAATGGTGTCATTGTTTGAACAATGCATTCAGTTTTACTTTATTTTACATTTCTAAAAACTCACACTGGCGAACAACTTTAAAACCGAAAAATTTTTACGTCATTCATTTTTAAATGTGCTTTTTTATTAGGAAATTAATTTTCAGCCGTGCACCGGAATGTAATTCGAAAATATTGTGTGTTTTGCATTCGGTATATCAAAAATTCCAGGGTTCCCTAACAATGGTTTCATTTTTTAAACAATGCATTCAGTTTTACTTTATTATACATTTCTAAAAATTCCCACAGGCGACCACCTTTAAAACGAAAAAATATTTACGTCATTCATTTGGAAATGTGCTTTTTTATTAGGAAATTAATTTTCAACCATGCATCGGAATTTAATTCGAAAATATTGCGTGTTTTGTATTCGGTATATCAGTTTCAAGGATTTCCTAACAATGGTCTCATTGTTTGAACAATGTATTCAGTTTTGCTTCATTTTATATTTCTAAAAACTCACACTGGCGAACAATTTTAAAACCGAAATATTTTTACGTCATTCATTTTTAAATGTGCTTATTTATTAGGAAATTAATTTTCAGCCGTGCACCGGAATTTAATTCGAAAATATTGCGTGTTTTGTATTCGGTATATCAGTTTCAAGGATTTCCTAACAATGGTGTCATTGTTTGAACAATGCATTCAGTTTTACTTTATTTTACATTTCTAAAAACTCACACTGGCGAACAATTTTAAAACCGAAATATTTTTACGTCATTCATTTTTAAATGTGCTTATTTATTAGGAAATTAATTTTCAGCCATGCATCGGAATTTAATTCGAAAATATTGCGTGTTTTGTATTCGGTATATCAGTTTCAAGGATTTCCTAACAATGGTCTCATTGTTTGAACAATGTATTCAGTTTTGCTTCATTTTATATTTCTAAAAACTCACACTGGCGAACAATTTTAAAACCGAAATATTTTTACGTCATTCATTTTTAAATGTGCTTATTTATTAGGAAATTAATTTTCAGCCGTGCACCGGAATTTAATTCGAAAATATTGCGTGTTTTGTATTCGGTATATCAGTTTCAAGGATTTCCTAACAATGGTGTCATTGTTTGAACAATGCATTCAGTTTTACTTTATTTTACATTTCTAAAAACTCACACTGGCGAACAACTTTAAAACCGAAAAATTTTTACGTCATTCATTTTTAAATGTGCTTTTTTATTTGGAAATTAATTTTCAGCCGTGCACCGGAATGTAATTCGAAAATATTGTGTGTTTTGCATTCGGTATATCAAAAATTCCAGGGTTCCCTAACAATGGTTTCATTTTTTAAACAATGCATTCAGTTTTACTTTATTATACATTTCTAAAAATTCCCACAGGCGAACACCTTTAAAACGAAAAAATATTTACGTCATTCATTTGGAAATGTGCTTTTTTATTAGGAAATTAATTTTCAGCCGTGCACCGGAATGTAATGCGAAAATATTGCGTGTTTTGTATTCGGTATATCAAATTCCAGGGTTCACTAACAATGGTTTCATTTTTAAACAATGTATTCAGTTTTACTTTATTTTACATTTCTAAAAATTCACACAGGCGAAAAACTTTAAAACCGAAAAATTTTTACGTCATTCATTTTTAAATGTGCTTATTTATTAGGAACTTAATTTTCAGCCGTGCACCGGAATTTAATTCGAAAATATTGCGTGTTTTGTATTCGGTATATCAGTTTCAAGGATTTCCTAACAATGGTCTCATTGTTTAAACAATGTATTCAGTTTTACTTTATTTTACATTTCTAGAAATTCACACCGGCGAACACCTTTAAAACGAAAAAATATTTACTTCATTTATTTGGAAATGTGCTTTTTTATTAGGAAATTAATTTTCAGCCGTTCACCGGAATGTAATGCGAAAATATTGCGTGTTTTGTATTCGGTATATCATTTTCCAGAAATTCTTAACAATGGTTTCATTGTTTAAACAATGTATTCAGTTTTGCTTCATTTTATATTTCTAAAAACTCACACTGGCGAACAAATTTAAAACCGAAATATTTTTACGTCATTCATTTTTAAATGTGCTTATTTATTAGGAAATTAATTTTCAGCCGTGCACCGGAATTTAATTCGAAAATATTGCGTGTTTTGTATTCGGTATATCAGTTTCAAGGATTTCCTAACAATGGTCTCATTGTTTGAACAATGCATTCAGTTTTACTTTATTTTACATTTCGAAAAACTCACAAACATTTTTAAAACCGTAAAATTTTTACGTCATTCATTTTTAAATGTGCTTATTAATTATGAAATTAATTTTCAGCAGTGCACCGGAATTTAATTCGAAAATATTGCGTGTTTTGTATTCGGTATATCAGTTTCTAGGATTTCCTAACAATGGTTTCATTGTTTAAACAATGTATTCAGTTTTACTTTATTTTACATTTCTAGAAATTCACACCGGCGAACACCTTTAAAACGAAAAAATATTTACTTCATTCATTTGGAAATGTGCTTTTTTATTAGGAAATTAATTTTCAGCCGTGCACCGGAATGTAATGCGAAAATATTGCGTGTTTTGTATTCGGTATATCATTTTCCAGAAATTCTTAACAATGGTTTCATTGTTTAAACAATGTATTCAGTTTTGCTTCATTTTATATTTCTAAAAACTCACACTGGCGAACAAATTTAAAACCGAAATATTTTTACGTCATTCATTTTTAAATGTGCTTATTTATTAGGAAATTAATTTTCAGCCGTGCACCGGAATTTAATTCGAAAATATTGCGTGTTTTGTATTCGGTATATCAGTTTCAAGGATTTCCTAACAATGGTCTCATTGTTTGAACAATGCATTCAGTTTTACTTTATTTTACATTTCGAAAAACTCACAAACATTTTTAAAACCGTAAAATTTTTACGTCATTCATTTTTAAATGTGCTTATTAATTATGAAATAAATTTTCAGCAGTGCACCGGAATTTAATTCGAAAATATTGCGTGTTTTGTATTCGGTATATCAGTTTCTAGGGTTTCCTAACAATGGTTTCATTGTTTAAACAATGTATTCAGTTTTACTTTATTTTACATTTCTAGAAATTCACACCGGCGAACACCTTTAAAACGAAAAAATATTTACTTCATTCATTTGGAAATGTGCTTTTTTATTAGGAAATTAATTTTCAGCCGTGCACCGGAATGTAATGCGAAAATATTGCGTGTTTTGTATTCGGTATATCATTTTCCAGAAATTCTTAACAATGGTTTCATTGTTTAAACAATGTATTCAGTTTTGCTTCATTTTATATTTCTAAAAACTCACACTGGCGAACAAATTTAAAACCGAAATATTTTTACGTCATTCATTTTTAAATGTGCTTATTTATTAGGAAATTAATTTTCAGCCGTGCACCGGAATTTAATTCGAAAATATTGCGTGTTTTGTATTCGGTATATCAGTTTCAAGGATTTCCTAACAATGGTCTCATTGTTTGAACAATGTATTCAGTTTTGCTTCATTTTATATTTCTAAAAACTCACACTGGCGAACAATTTTAAAACCGAAATATTTTTACGTCATTCATTTTTAAATGTGCTTATTTATTAGGAAATTAATTTTCAGCCGTGCACCGGAATTTAATTCGAAAATATTGCGTGTTTTGTATTCGGTATATCAGTTTCAAGGATTTCCTAACAATGGTGTCATTGTTTGAACAATGCATTCAGTTTTACTTTATTTTACATTTCTAAAAACTCACACTGGCGAACAACTTTAAAACCGAAAAATTTTTACGTCATTCATTTTTAAATGTGCTTTTTTATTAGGAAATTAATTTTCAGCCGCGCACCGGAATGTAATTCGAAAGTATTGTGTGTTTTGCATTCGGTATATCAAAAATTCCAGGGTTCCCTAACAATGGTTTCATTTTTTAAACAATGCATTCAGTTTTACTTCATTATACATTTCTAAAAATTCCCACAGGCGAACACCTTTAAAACGAAAAAATATTTACGTCATTCATTTGGAAATGTGCTTTTTTATTAGGAAATTAATTTTCAGCCGTGCACCGGAATGTAATGCGAAAATATTGCGTGTTTTGTATTCGGTATATCATTTTCCAGGAATTCTTAACAATGGTTTCATTGTTTAAACAATGTATTCGGTTTTACTTTATTTTACATTTCTAAAAACTCACACAGGTGATCTATTTTAAAACCGAAAATTTTTTACGTCATTCATTTGGAAATGTGCTTATTTATTAGGAAATAATTTTCAGCCGTGCACCGGAATGTAATTCGAAAATATTGCGTGTTTTGTATTCGGTATATCAAATTCCAGGGTTCACTAACAATGGTTTCATTTTTAAACAATGTATTCAGTTTTACTTTATTTTACATTTCTAAAAATTCACACAGGCGAAAAACTTTAAAACGAAAAAATATTTACGTCATTCATTTGAAAATGTGCTTTTTTATTAGGAAATTAATTTTCAGCCGTGCACCGGAATGTAATGCGAAAATATTGCGTGTTTTGTATTCGGTATATCAATGTCAAAAACCGTTGTAAGTTTTCGTAAAAACTCAAACAAAATTTACTTCACCTTTTCATATCATATAAATAAAAACATACATTTATTTTACTTAAATAGGTGTCACAAATATAAAAATTAAAATATGTTGACATGTTTCGGTTTAATAGTAAAAACCGTAATCATAACACACATATAATCAATAGAAATGAATGACACTGGGTACCAAAAAATAATCTAAAAACATAAAAATGCAAAACACTGCGCTCTCTATGATCTCAAATAGCCTACGCTACCGCGGCTCCCTCTATCAGACTCCCTTTTTAAGTATTTATTAAGGAATTCCAACCATAAAATAGGAATATCAACGGATAAAGAATCATTACACACAGTATCCCTCCTAGAATATATCTCAATAGATTCCCGGATGATTGACTTGCGGAATAAACTCGAAACAAACAATAATCTACTGTCTCTGAAACAAATATTAACCCCCCTCTTTAAAAATAGCCTTGATAACGCAGTCTTATCCCTACCAAATTTTATATCAGATTCATGCTCTTTCTTCCTAATCCCAAACTTTCTACCTGTCATACCAATATAATAATTAATATCCCCCCCCCTCATTCTCATATGGAATTTCATACACCCCTGCGAGGTCATCCTGTGCAACCGGATCAAAAGGTTTGTACAGAAGATGTTTTAACTTAGGAGGTGGTTTAGCAACTAATTCTAATTTAAACTTCCTTAATTTACTTTTAAGCCTCTCAAAATTACCCTTGATATATGGAAACGATAACCTTTTAAATCTATTAACCTCCCCCCTCTCGCACACCTTATCAACCAAAGTAGAACTAACTTGTGAATGACCTTTACACTTATAATTTTTAATCAAATTATTAATCTTTTCTCTTTTGTAACCATTTACTTTAGCAATATTGAAAATATAATTCAACTCCTCGTCCAAAAAATCCCCTGAACAAATATTAAACGCACGATTAACCATGAACTTGAACGTTGAGAATTTATACCCAAAAGGTGAATACGCTGAATTTGGAATAATATGCTGGCTACTAATATCCTTCCTATAAACTTTTCTTTTTAAAACAGATCCCTCTCGTATAAGGCAAACGTCTAAAAATGAAAGAGCACGGTCATTTTCTAATTCAAAAGTAAACTGAATATTCCTATCAAGTTTGTTAACCCCATCAACAAAATCAATAAAAGACTCAACTCCCCCCTCCCAAATTAAAAACACATCATCAACATACCTCTTCCAAAATTTAGGAACTCTCTTAAACTTAACGAAAATATTCTCTTCAAAAGGTCTCATTTTAAACTCTGCTAAAAAACCCGAAATAGGAGATCCCATAGGGGCACCCATGTTTTGCTTATAAATTTTACTGTCAAAAATAAAATAGTTACTTTGTACAATTAACTGCAATCCATCTTTCAGAGTACATTTTATGCTATCACTATACATTTCTGCATTATCAATTTTCTTATTAATTTCACGACAAACTTCATAAATGTCAATTGATGGAAAAAGTGATTTAACATCCATACTCGCTAATAAACAGTCATGAGGAATCTCAAGTGTCCTAATGCTTTCAACAAATCCTGCAGTGGAGTCCACAACATAATCTGATGGCGGCAGTAACTCTTTCAAAATGAGCACGAACGCTTTTTCCAAATAATAAGTCGGTGCTTGGCACCTCGTAACGATGGGGCGTAGTGGATACCCCTCCTTATGATCCTTTAATCTACCAATCATACGTGGAATCACACCCTGTTTATTAATAAACAATCCAACTTTAACATTATCTGGCCAACTGCCTTTCTCGATAATCTCTTTCACATTTTTGTGGATTTTATTCAAAGGAGATTTTTCAATTAATGAACAATCCAATTCACTAATAGCTTTTTGCATTTTATCTTTATATTCAATTCGATCTAAAACAGCAATCCTGTTGGACTTATCAGTTTGTATGAACAACACCTCTCTATCCTTCTTCAGACTCTTAATGATGTTAAGCTCAGATGTACCAAGATTTAAAGGTCTTTTCATGTATTTATCTAATTCAGTAAACATAATATTTCTAACCTCTTCCTTGTTTTCACTATCCACTTTATCAATTATACATTCTGCTTCCATAATTAAGTTCTTAACGTATTGCTTCTGTTCAAACATAAATTTCGGGCCTTTATTTAAAACATCTAATTCTCTCACATTAAACTCCTTCTTAGATAAATTAACGATCTCTACCTTTTCCAAACTCTCCATACTTCTAAAGCCACGAACAGGAATTCTCGACTTCAAAATCAAACTCTCAATTTTCTTCTTAAGTTTAGCCACTTTAAATTGGTTATGAATCTCCCTCCATCTCTCTAACTTCTTATTCAATAAATCAAATTTCTCAATCCAAAAACCGTTACTTTCAAGTTCAACATTTTTAAGATCACAATAACCAACAAACTTCATATAAGCTTCATATGTTCTAATGTTCAAATCATTAATAATAGCATATTTCTTCCTGATATATAGCGTCAAACATCTTGCTTCAAATGTTTGAAATTTATGTTTGAACAGAAGCAATACGTTAAGAACTTAATTATGGAAGCAGAATGTATAATTGATAAAGTGGATAGTGAAAACAAGGAAGAGGTTAGAAATATTATGTTTACTGAATTAGATAAATACATGAAAAGACCTATAAATCTTGGTACATCTGAGCTTAACATCATTAAGAGTCTGAAGAAGGATAGAGAGGTGTTGTTCATACAAACTGATAAGTCCAACAGGATTGCTGTTTTAGATCGAATTGAATATAAAGATAAAATGCAAAAAGCTATTAGTGAATTGGATTGTTCATTAATTGAAAAATCTCCTTTGAATAAAATCCACAAAAATGTGAAAGAGATTATCGAGAAAGGCAGTTGGCCAGATAATGTTAAAGTTGGATTGTTTATTAATAAACAGGGTGTGATTCCACGTATGATTGGTAGATTAAAGGATCATAAGGAGGGGTATCCACTACGCCCCATCGTTACGAGGTGCCAAGCACCGACTTATTATTTGGAAAAAGCGTTCGTGCTCATTTTGAAAGAGTTACTGCCGCCATCAGATTATGTTGTGGACTCCACTGCAGGATTTGTTGAAAGCATTAGGACACTTGAGATTCCTCATGACTGTTTATTAGCGAGTATGGATGTTAAATCACTTTTTCCATCAATTGACATTTATGAAGTTTGTCGTGAAATTAATAAGAAAATTGATAATGCAGAAATGTATAGTGATAGCATAAAATGTACTCTGAAAGATGGATTGCAGTTAATTGTACAAAGTAACTATTTTATTTTTGACAGTAAAATTTATAAGCAAAACATGGGTGCCCCTATGGGATCTCCTATTTCGGGTTTTTTAGCAGAGTTTAAAATGAGACCTTTTGAAGAGAATATTTTCGTTAAGTTTAAGAGAGTTCCTAAATTTTGGAAGAGGTATGTTGATGATGTGTTTTTAATTTGGGAGGGGGGAGTTGAGTCTTTTATTGATTTTGTTGATGGGGTTAACAAACTTGATAGGAATATTCAGTTTACTTTTGAATTAGAAAATGACCGTGCTCTTTCATTTTTAGACGTTTGCCTTATACGAGAGGGATCTGTTTTAAAAAGAAAAGTTTATAGGAAGGATATTAGTAGCCAGCATATTATTCCAAATTCAGCGTATTCACCTTTTGGGTATAAATTCTCAACGTTCAGGTTCATGGTTAATCGTGCGTTTAATATTTGTTCAGGGGATTTTTTGGACGAGGAGTTGAATTATATTTTCAATATTGCTAAAGTAAATGGTTACAAAAGAGAAAAGATTAATAATTTGATTAAAAATTATAAGTGTAAAGGTCATTCACAAGTTAGTTCTACTTTGGTTGATAAGGTGTGCGAGAGGGGGGAGGTTAATAGATTTAAAAGGTTATCGTTTACATATATCAAGGGTAATTTTGAGAGGCTTAAAAGTAAATTAAGGAAGTTTAAATTAGAATTAGTTGCTAAACCACCTCCTAAGTTGAAACATCTTCTGTACAAACCTTTTGATCCGGTTGCACAGGATGACCTCGCAGGGGTGTATAAAATTCCATATGAGAATGAGGGGGGGGATATTAATTATTATATTGGTATGACAGGAAGAAAGTTTGGGATTAGGAAGAAAGAGCATGAATCTGATATAAAATTTGGTAGGGATAAGACTGCGTTATCAAGGCTATTTTTAAAGAGGGGGGTTAATATTTGTTTCAGAGACAGTAGATTATTGTTTGTTTCGAGTTTATTCCGCAAGTCAATCATCCGGGAATCTATTGAGATATATTCTAGGAGGGATACTGTGTGTAATGATTCTTTATCCGTTGATATTCCTATTTTATGGTTGGAATTCCTTAATAAATACTTAAAAAGAGAGCCTGATAGAGGGAGCCGCGGTAGCGTAGGCTATTTGAGATCATAGAGAGCGCAGTGTTTTGCATTTTTATGTTTTTAGATTATTTTTTGGTACCCAGTGTCATTCATTTCTATTGATTATATGTGTGTTATGATTACGGTTTTTACTATTAAACCGAAACATGTCAACATATTTTAATTTTTATATTTGTGACACCTATTTAAGTAAAATAAATGTATGTTTTTATTTATTCGGTATATCAGTTTCAAGGATTTCCTAACAATGGTCTCATTGTTTGAACAATGCATTCAGTTTTACTTTATTTTACATTTCTAAAAACTCACACTGGCGAACAACTTTAAAACCTAAAAATTTTTACGTCATTCATTTTTAAATGTGCTTATTTATTAGGAACTTAATTTTCAGCCGTGCACCGGAATTTAATTCGAAAATATTGCGTGTTTTGTATTCGGTATATCAGTTTCAAGGATTTCCTAACAATGGTCTCATTGTTTAAACAATGTATTCAGTTTTACTTTATTTTACATTTCTAGAAATTCACACCGGCGAACACCTTTAAAACGAAAAAATATTTACTTCATTCGTTTGGAAATGTGCTTTTTTATTAGGAAATTAATTTTCAGCCGTGCACCGGAATGTAATGCGAAAATATTGCGTGTTTTGTATTCGGTATATCATTTTCCAGAAATTCTTAACAATGGTTTCATTGTTTAAACAATGTATTCAGTTTTGCTTCATTTTATATTTCTAAAAACTCACACTGGCGAACAAATTTAAAACCGAAATATTTTTACGTCATTCATTTTTAAATGTGCTTATTTATTAGGAAATTAATTTTCAGCCGTGCACCGGAATTTAATTCGAAAATATTGCGTGTTTTGTATTCGGTATATCAGTTTCAAGGATTTCCTAACAATGGTCTCATTGTTTGAACAATGCATTCAGTTTTACTTTATTTTACATTTCGAAAAACTCACAAACATTTTTAAAACCGTAAAATTTTTACGTCATTCATTTTTAAATGTGCTTATTAATTATGAAATTAATTTTCAGCAGTGCTCCGGAATTTAATTCGAAAATATTGCGTGTTTTGTATTCGGTATATCAGTTTCTAGGATTTCCTAACAATGGTTTCATTGTTTAAACAATGTATTCAGTTTTACTTTATTTTACATTTCTAGAAATTCACACCGGCGAACACCTTTAAAACGAAAAAATATTTACTTCATTCATTTGTAAATGGGCTTTTTTATTAGGAAATTAATTTTTCAGCCGTGCACCGGAATTTAATTCGAAAATATTGGGTGTTTTGTATTCGGTATATCAGTTTCAAGGATTTCCTAACAATGGTCTCATTGTTTGAACAATGCATTCAGTATTACTTTATTTTACATTTCTAAAAACTCACACAGGCGAACAACTTTAAAACCGAGAAATTTTTACGTCTTTCATTTGTAAATGTGCTTTTTTATTAGAAAATTAATTTTCAGGCGTGCACCAGAATTTAATTCGAAAATATTGCGTGTTTTGTATTCGGTATATCAGTTTCAAGGATTTCCTAACAATGGTCTCATTGTTTAAACAATGCATTCAGTTTTACTTTATTATACATTTCTAAAAATTCACACAGGCGAACACCTTTAAAACGAAAAAATATTTACGTCATTCATTTGGAAATGTGCTTTTTTATTAGGAAATTAATTTTCAGCCGTGCACCGGAATGTAATGCGAAAATATTACGTGTTTTGTATTCGGTATATCATTTTCCAGGAATTCTTAACAATGGTTTCATTGTTTAAAGAATGTATTCGCTTTTACCTTATTTTACATTTCTAAAAATTCACACTGGCGAACAAATTTAAAACCGAAATATTTTTACGTCATTCATTTTTAAATGTGCTTATTTATTAGGAAATTAATTTTCAGCCGTGCACCGGAATTTAATTCGAAAATATTGCATGTTTTGTATTCGGTATATCAGTTTCTAGGATTTCCTAACAATGGTCTCATTGTTTGAACAATGCATTCAGTTTTACTTTATTTTACATTTCTAGAAATTCACACAGGCGAACACCTTTAAAACGAAAACATATTTACTTCATTCATTTGGAAATGTGCTTTTTTATTAGGAAATTAATTTTCTGCCGTGCACCGGAATGTAATTCGAAAATATTGCGTGTTTTGTACTCGGTATATCCTTTTCCAAGTTTTCCTAACAATGGTTTCATTGCATAAACAATGTATTCAGTTTTGCTTCATTTTACATTTCTAAAAATTCACACAGGCGAACAACTTTAAAACCGAGAAATTTTTACGTCTTTCATTTGGAAATGTGCTTATTTATTAGAAAATTAATTTTCAGCCGTGCACCAGAATTTAATTCGAAAATATTGCGTGTTTTGTATTCGGTATATCAGTTTCAAGGATTTCCTAACAATGGTCTCATTGTATAAACAATGCATTCAGTTTTACTTTATTATACATTTCTAAAAATTCACACAGGCAAACACCTTTAAAACGAAAAAAGAATTACGTCATTCATTTGAAAATGTGCTTTTTTAGTAGGAAATTAATTTTCAGCCGTGCACCGGAATGTAATGCGAAAATATTGCGTATTTTGAATTCGGTATATCATTTTCCAAGATTTCCTAACAATGGTTTCATTGCTTAAACAGTGTATTCAGTTTTGCTTCATTTTACATTTCTAAAAATTCACACAGGCGAACAACTTTAAAACCGAGAAATTTTTACGTCTTTCATTCGGAAATGTGCTTATTTATTACAAAATTAATTTTCAGCCGTGCACCAGAATTTAATTCAAAAATATTGCGTGTTTTGTATTCGGTATATCAGTTTCTAGGATTTCAAAACAATGGTTTCATTGTTTAAACAATGCATTCAGTTTTACTTTATTTTATATTTCTAGAAATTCACACCGGCGACCACCTTTAAAACGAAAAAATATTTACGTCATTCATTTGGAAATGTGCTTTTTAATTAGGAAATTAATTTTCAGACGTGCACCGGAATGTAATGCGAAAATATTGCGTGTTTTTTATTCGGTATATCAGTTTCCAGGATTCCCTAACAATGGTTTCATTTTTTAAACAATGTATTCAGTTTTACATTATTATACATTTCTAAAAACTCCCACGGGCGAACACCTTTAAAACGAAAAAATATTTACGTCATTCATTTGGAAATGGGCTTTTTTATTAGGAAATTAATTTTCAGCCGTGCACCGGAATGTAATGCGAAAATATTGCTTGTTTTGTATTCGGTATATCATTTTCCAGGAATTCTTAACAATGGTTTCATTGTTTAAACAATCTATTCGGTTTTACTTTATTTTACATTTCTAAAAACTCACACAGGTGATCTACTTTAAAACCGAAAAATTTTTACGTCATTCATTTTGAAATGTGCTTATTTATTAGGAAATAATTTTCAGCCGTGCACCGGAATGTAATTCGAAAATATTGCGTGTTTTGTATTCGGTATATCAATTTCCAGGTTTCACTAACAATGGTTTCATTTTTAAACAATGTATTCAGTTTTACTTTATTTTACATTTCTAAAAACTCACACTGGCGAACTACTTTAAAACCGAAAAATTTTTAAACAATTCATTTGAAAATTTTCTTATGCCCAAGTCGGGAATCGAACCTGGTCCCTTGGAATTGATCTCCAATGCTCTACCACTAAGCCACAAGGTCGATGGCATCTCTCACTTATAAAAGTCGGTAAGGTTGCAACCACAGCACTAGATGGAAAAGACTTCATGAGCGCACAATCTAGTGGCGAATCATGAGTAGCAAATGAACCCAGTATCGGTGAATATACATTTTTAATTAATTTTTCAACTACATTTCAGCAGTGAAATTACGTTTCAAATTATTGAATATTAAATACGTGAATAATCAAATTGCTAACAAGTCGTAAACAGTCTTATATAAGTGACAGATGCCAAGCTGGGCACCGTCCTTGTGGCTTAGTGTTAGAGCACTGGAGCTCCAGGGGCCCGGGATCGATTCCCGTCTTGGACATTTTTCACTAAGTTCGTTTACGATTTGTTAGCAATGTGATTATTCACGTATTTAATATTCAATTGTTTCATTGTTTAAACAATATTCGGTTTTACTTTATTTTGCATTTAAAAAACTCACGCAGGTGAACTACTTTAAAACCGAAAAATTTTTAATTCATTCATTTGTAAATAGGCTTTTTTATTAGGAAATTAATTTTCAGCCGTGCACCGGAATTTAATTCGAAAATATTGCGTGTTTTGTATTCGGTATATCAGTTTCAAGGATTTCCTAACAATAGTCTCATTTTTTGAACAATGCATTCAGTTTTACTTTATTTTACATTTCTAAAAACTCACACTGGCGAACAACTTTAAAACCGAAAAATTTTTACGTCATTCATTTTTAAATGTGCTTATTTATAAGGAAATTAATTTTCAGCCGTGCACCGGAATTTAATTCGAAAATATTGCGCGTTTTGTATTCGGTATATCAGTTTCTTGGATTTCCTAACAATGGTTTCATTGTTTAAACAATGTATTCAGTTTTACTTTATTTTACATTTCTAGAAATTCACACCGGCGAACACCTTTAAAACGAAAAAATATTTACTTCATTCATTTGTAAATAGGCTTTTTTATTAGGAAATTAATTTTTCAGCCGTGCACCGGAATTTAATTCGAAAATATTGCGTGTTTTGTATTCGGTATATCAGTTTCAAGGATTTCCTAACAATGGTCTCATTGTTTGAACAATGCATTCAGTTTTACTTTATTTTACATTTCTAAAAACTCACACAGGCGAACAACTTTAAAACCGAGAAATTTTTACGTCTTTCATTTGTAAATGTGCTTTTTTATTAGAAAATTAATTTTCAGGCGTGCACCAGAATTTAATTCGAAAATATTGCGTGTTTTGTATTCGGTATATCAGTTTCAAGGATTTCCTAACAATGGTCTCATTGTTTAAACAATGCATTCAGTTTTACTTTATTATACATTTCTAAAAATTCACACAGGCGAACACCTTTAAAACGAAAAAATATTTACGTCATTCATATGGAAATGTGCTTTTTTATTAGGAAATTAATTTTCAGCCGTGCACCGGAATGTAATGCGAAAATATTACGTGTTTTGTATTCGGTATATCATTTTCCAGGAATTCTTAACAATGGTTTCATTGTTTAAAGAATGTATTCGCTTTTACCTTATTTTACATTTCTAAAAACTCACACTGGCGAACAAATTTAAAACCGAAATATTTTTACGTCATTCATTTTTAAATGTGCTTATTTAATAGGAAATTAATTTTCAGCCGTGCACCGGAATTTAATTCGAAAATATTGCGTGTTTTGTATTCGGTATATCAGTTTCTAGGATTTCCTAACAATCGTTTCATTGTTTAAACAATGTATTCTGTTTTACTTTATTTTACATTTCTAGAAATTCACACCGGCGAACACCTTTAAAACGAAAAAATATTTACGTCATTCATTTGAAAATGTGCTTTTTAATTAGGAAATTAATTTTCAGACGTGCACCGGAATGTAATGCGAAAATATTGCGTGTTTTTTATTCGGTATATCAGTTTCCAGGATTCCCTAACAATGGTTTCATTTTTTAAACAATGTATTCAGTTTTACATTATTATACATTTCTAAAAACTCCCACGGGCGAACACCTTTAAAACGAAAAAATATTTACGTCTTTCATTTGGAAATGTACTTATTTATTAGAAAATTAATTTTCAGGCGTACAGCAGAATTTAATTCGAAAATATTGCGTGTTTTGTATTCGGTATATCAGTTTAAAGGATTTCCTAACAATGGTCTCATTGTTTAAACAATGCATTCAGTTTTACTTTATTATACATTTCTAAAAATTCACACAGGCGAACACCTTTAAAACGAAAAAATATTTACGTCATTCATTTGGAAATGTGCTTTTTTATTAGGAAATTAATTTTCAGCCGTGCACCGGAATGTAATGCAAAAATATTGCGTGTTTTGTATTCGGTATATCATTTTCCAGGAATTCTTAACAATGGTTTCATTGTTTAAACAATGTATTCTCTTTTACTTTATTTTACATTTCTAAAAACTCACACAGGTGATCTACTTTAAAACCGAAATTTTTTACGTCATTCATTTGGAAATGTGCTTATTTATTAGGAAATAATTTTCAGCCGTGCACCGGAATGTAATTCGAAAATATTGCGTGTTTTGTATACGGTATATCAATTTCCAGGTTTCACTAACAATGGTTTCATTTTTAAACAATGTATTCAGTTTTACTTTATTTTACATTTCTAAAAACTCACACTGGCGAACTACTTTAAAACCGAAAAATTTTTAAACAATTCATTTGAAAATTTTCTTATGCCCAAGCCGGGAATCGAACCTGGTCCCTTGGAATTGATCTCCAATGCTCTACAACTAAGCCACAAGGTCGATGGCATCTCTCACTTATAAAAGTCGGTAAGGTTGCAACCACAGCACTAGATGGAAAAGACTTCATGAGCGCACAATCTAGTGGCGAATCATGAGTAGCAAATGAACACAGTATCGGTGAATATACATTTTTAATTAATTTTTCAACTACATTTCAGCAGTGAAATTACGTTTCAAATTATTGAATATTAAATACGTGAATAATCAAATTGCTAACAAGTCGTAAACAGTCTTATATAAGTGACAGATGCCAAGCTGGGCACCGTCCTTGTGGCTTAGTGTTAGAGCACTGGAGCTCCAGGGGCCCGGGATCGATTCCCGTCTTGGACATTTTTCACTATGTTCGTTTACGATTTGTTAGCAATGTGATTATTCACGTATTTAATATTCAATTGTTTCATTGTTTAAACAATATTCGGTTTTACTTTATTTTGCATTTAAAAAACTCACGCAGGTGAACTACTTTAAAACCGAAAAATTTTTAATTCATTCATTTGTAAATAGGCTTTTTTATTAGGAAATTAATTTTCAGCCGTGCACCGGAATTTAATTCGAAAATATTGCGTGTTTTGTATTCGGTATATCAGTTTCAAGGATTTCCTAACAATAGTCTCATTTTTTGAACAATGCATTCAGTTTTACTTTATTTTACATTTCTAAAAACTCACACTGGCGAACAACTTTAAAACCGAAAAATTTTTACGTCATTCATTTTTAAATGTGCTTATTTATAAGGAAATTAATTTTCAGCCGTGCACCGGAATTTAATTCGAAAATATTGCGTGTTTTGTATTCGGTATATCAGTTTCAAGGATTTCCTAACAATGGTCTCATTGTTTGAACAATGCATTCAGTTTTACTTTATTTTACATTTCTAAAAACTCACACAGGCGAACAACTTTAAAACCGAGAAATTTTTACGTCTTTCATTTGTAAATGTGCTTTTTTATTAGAAAATTAATTTTCAGGCGTGCACCAGAATTTAATTCGAAAATATTGCGTGTTTTGTATTCGGTATATCAGTTTCAAGGATTTCCTAACAATGGTCTCATTGTTTAAACAATGCATTCAGTTTTACTTTATTATACATTTCTAAAAATTCACACAGGCGAACACCTTTAAAACGAAAAAATATTTACGTCATTCATTTGGAAATGTGCTTTTTTATTAGGAAATTAATTTTCAGCCGTGCACCGGAATGTAATGCGAAAATATTACGTGTTTTGTATTCGGTATATCATTTTCCAGGAATTCTTAACAATGGTTTCATTGTTTAAAGAATGTATTCGCTTTTACCTTATTTTACATTTCTAAAAACTCACACTGGCGAACAAATTTAAAACCGAAATATTTTTACGTCATTCATTTTTAAATGTGCTTATTTATTAGGAAATTAATTTTCAGCCGTGCACCGGAATTTAATTCGAAAATATTGCGTGTTTTGTATTCGGTATATCAGTTTCTAGGATTTCCTAACAATCGTTTCATTGTTTAAACAATGTATTCTGTTTTACTTTATTTTACATTTCTAGAAATTCACACCGGCGAACACCTTTAAAACGAAAAAATATTTACGTCATTCATTTGAAAATGTGCTTTTTAATTAGGAAATTAATTTTCAGACGTGCACCGGAATGTAATGCGAAAATATTGCGTGTTTTTTATTCGGTATATCAGTTTCCAGGATTCCCTAACAATGGTTTCATTTTTTAAACAATGTATTCAGTTTTACATTATTATACATTTCTAAAAACTCCCACTGGCGAACACCTTTAAAACGAAAAAATATTTACGTCATTCATTTGGAAATGTGCTTTTTTATTAGGAAATTAATTTTCAGCCGTGCACCGGAATGTAATGCGAAAATATTGCTTGTTTTGTATTCGGTATATCATTTTCCAGGAATTCTTAACAATGGTTTCATTGTTTAAACAATGTATTCGGTTTTACTTTATTTTACATTTCTAAAAACTCACACAGGTGATCTACTTTAAAACCGAAAATTTTTTACGTCATTCATTTTGAAATGTGCTTATTTATTAGGAAATAATTTTCAGCCGTGCACCGGAATGTAATTCGAAAATATTGCGTGTTTTGTATTCGGTATATCAATTTCCAGGTTTCACTAACAATGGTTTCATTTTTAAACAATGTATTCAGTTTTACTTTATTTTACATTTCTAAAAACTCACACTGGCGAACTACTGTAAAACCGAAAAATTTTTACACAATTCATTTGAAAATTTTCTTATGCCCAAGCCGGGAATCGAACCTGGTCCCCTGGAATTGATCTCCAATGCTCTACCACTAAGCCACAAGGTCGATGGCATCTCTCACTTATAAAATTCGGTAAGGTTGCAACCACAGCACTAGATGGAAAAGACTTCATGAGCGCACAATCTAGTGGCGAATCATGAGTAGCAAATGAACCCAGTATCGGTGAATATACATTTTTAATTAACTTTTCAACTACATTTCAGCAGTGAAATTACGTTTCAAATTATTGAATATTAAATACGTGAATAATCACATTGCTAACAAGTCGTAAACAGTCTTATATAAGTGACAGATGCCAAGCTGGGCACCGTCCTTGTGGCTTAGTGTTAGAGCACTGGAGCTCCAGGGGCCCGGGATCGATTCCCGTCTTGGACATTTTTCACTAAGTTGGTTTACGATTTGTTAGCAATGTGATTATTCACGTATTTAATATTCAATTGTTTCATTGTTTAAACAATATTCGGTTTTACTGTATTTTGCATTTAAAAAACTCACGCAGGTGAACTACTTTAAAACCGAAAAATTTTTACTTCATTCATTTGTAAATAGGCTTTTTTATTAGGAAATTAATTTTCAGCCGTGCACCGGAATTTAATTCGAAAGTATTGCGTGTTTTGTATTCGGTATATCAGTTTCAAGGATTTCCTAACAATAGTCTCATTTTTTGAACAATGCATTCAGTTTTACTTTATTTTACATTTCTAAAAACTCACACTGGCGAACAACTTTAAAACCGAAAAATTTTTACGTCATTCATTTTTAAATGTGCTTATTTATAAGGAAATTAATTTTCAGCCGTGCACCGGAATTTAATTCGAAAATATTGCGCGTTTTGTATTCGGTATATCAGTTTCTTGGATTTCCTAACAATGGTTTCATTGTTTAAACAATGTATTCAGTTTTACTTTATTTTACATTTCTAGAAATTCACACCGGCGAACACCTTTAAAACGAAAAAATATTTACTTCATTCATTTGTAAATGGGCTTTTTTATTAGGAAATTAATTTTTCAGCCGTGCACCGGAATTTAATTCGAAAATATTGCGTGTTTTGTATTCGGTATATCACTTTCAAGGATTTCCTAACAATGGTCTCATTGTTTGAACAATGCATTCAGTTTTACTTTATTTTACATTTCTAAAAACTCACACAGGCGAACAACTTTAAAACCGAGAAATTTTTACGTCTTTCATTTGTAAATGTGCTTTTTTATTAGAAAATTAATTTTCAGGCGTGCACCAGAATTTAATTCGAAAATATTGCGTGTTTTGTATTCGGTATATCAGTTTCAAGGATTTCCTAACAATGGTCTCATTGTTTAAACAATGCATTCAGTTTTACTTTATTATACATTTCTAAAAATTCACACAGGCGAACACCTTTAAAACGAAAAAATATTTACGTCATTCATTTGGAAATGTGCTTTTTTATTAGGAAATTAATTTTCAGCCGTGCACCGGAATGTAATGCGAAAATATTACGTGTTTTGTATTCGGTATATCATTTTCCAGGAATTCTTAACAATGGTTTCATTGTTTAAAGAATGTATTCGCTTTTACCTTATTTTACATTTCTAAAAATTCACACGGGCGAACAAATTTAAAACCGAAATATTTTTACGTCATTCATTTTTAAATGTGCTTATTTATTAGGAAATTAATTTTCAGCCGTGCACCGGAATTTAATTCGAAAATATTGCGTGTTTTGTATTCGGTATATCAGTTTCTAGGATTTCCTAACAATCGTTTCATTGTTTAAACAATGTATTCTGTTTTACTTTATTTTACATTTTTGGAAATTCACACCGGCGAACACCTTTAAAACGAAAAAATATTTACTTCATTCATTTGGAAATGTGCTTTTTTATTAGGAAATTAATTTTCTGCCGTGCACCGGAATGTAATTCGAAAATATTGCGTGTTTTGTACTCGGTATATCAATTTCCAGGGTTCCCTAACAATGGTTTCATTGTTTAAACAATGTATTCAGTTTTGCTTCATTTTACATTTCTAAAAATTCACACAGGCGAACAACTTTAAAACCGAGAAATATTTACGTCTTTCATTTGGAAATGTACTTATTTATTAGAAAATTAATTTTCAGCCGTACAGCAGAATTTAATTCGAAAATATTGCGTGTTTTGTATTCGGTATATCAGTTTAAAGGATTTCCTAACAATGGTCTCATTGCTTAAACAGTGTATTCAGTTTTGCTTCATTTTACATTTCTAAAAATTCACACAGGCGAACAACTTTAAAACCGAGAAATTTTTACGTCTTTCATTTGGAAATGTGCTTATTTATTACAAAATTAATTTTCAGCCGTGCACCAGAATTTAATTCAAAAATATTGCGTGTTTTGTATTCGGTATATCAGTTTCAAGGATTTCAAAACAATGGTCTCATTGTTTAAACAATGCATTCAGTTTTACTTTATTATACATTTCTAAAAATTCACACAGGCGAACACCTTTAAAACGAAAAAATATTTACGTCATTCATTTGGAAATGTGCTTTTTTATTAGGAAATTAATTTTCAGCCGTGCACCGGAATGTAATGCGAAAATATTGCGTGTTTTGTATTCGGTATATCATTTTCCAGGAATTCTTGACAATGGTTTCATTGTTTAAACAATGTATTCGGTTTTACTTTATTTTATATTTCTATAAACTCACACAGGTGATCTACTTTAAAACCGAAAACTTTTTACGTCATTCATTTGGAAATGTGCTTATTTATTAGGAAATTAATTTTCTGCCGTGCACCGGAATGTAATTCGAAAATATTGCGTGTTTTGTACTCGGTATATCATTTTCCAAGATTTCCTAACAATGGTTTCATTGTTTAAACAATGTATTCAGTTTTACTTTATTTTACATTTCTAGAAATTCACACCGGCGAACACCTTTAAAACGAAAAAATATTTACTTCATTCATTTGTAAATAGGCTTTTTTATTAGGAAATTAATTTTTCAGCCGTGCACCGGAATTTAATTCGAAAATATTGCGTGTTTTGTATTCGGTATATCAGTTTCAAGGATTTCCTAACAATGGTCCCATTGTTTGAACAATGCATTCAGTTTTACTTTATTTTACATTTCTAAAAACTCACACAGGCGAACAACTTTAAAACCGAGAAATTTTTACGTCTTTCATTTGTAAATGTGCTTTTTTATTAGAAAATTAATTTTCAGGCGTGCACCAGAATTTAATTCGAAAATATTGCGTGTTTTGTATTCGGTATATCAGTTTCAAGGATTTCCTAACAATGGTCTCATTGTTTAAACAATGCATTCAGTTTTACTTTATTATACATTTCTAAAAATTCACACAGGCGAACACCTTTAAAACGAAAAAATATTTACGTCATTCATTTGGAAATGTGCTTTTTTATTAGGAAATTAATTTTCCGCCGTGCACCGGAATGTAATGCGAAAATATTACGTGTTTTGTATTCGGTATATCATTTTCCAGGAATTCTTAACAATGGTTTCATTGTTTAAAGAATGTATTCGCTTTTACCTTATTTTACATTTCTAAAAACTCACACTGGCGAACAAATTTAAAACCGAAATATTTTTACGTCATTCATTTTTAAATGTGCTTATTTATTAGGAAATTAATTTTCAGCCGTTCACCGGAATTTAATTCGAAAATATTGCGTGTTTTGTATTCGGTATATCAGTTTCTAGGATTTCCTAACAATCGTTTCATTGTTTAAACAATGTATTCTGTTTTACTTTATTTTACATTTCTAGAAATTCACACCGGCGAACACCTTTAAAACGAAAAAATATTTACGTCATTCATTTGAAAATGTGCTTTTTAATTAGGAAATTAATTTTCAGACGTGCACCGGAATGTAATGCGAAAATATTGCGTGTTTTTTATTCGGTATATCAGTTTCCAGGATTCCCTAACAATGGTTTCATTTTTTAAACAATGTATTCAGTTTTACATTATTATACATTTCTAAAAACTCCCACGGGCGAACACCTTTAAAACGAAAAAATATTTACGTCATTCATTTGGAAATGTGCTTTTTTATTAGGAAATTAATTTTCAGCCGTGCACCGGAATGTAATGCGAAAATATTGCTTGTTTTGTATTCGGTATATCATTTTCCAGGAATTCTTAACAATGGTTTCATTGTTTAAACAATGTATTCGGTTTTACTTTATTTTACATTTCTAAAAACTCACACAGGTGATCTACTTTAAAACCGAAAATTTTTTACGTCATTCATTTTGAAATGTGCTTATTTATTAGGAAATAATTTTCAGCCGTGCACCGGAATGTAATTCGAAAATATTGCGTGTTTTGTATTCGGTATATCAATTTCCAGGTTTCACTAACAATGGTTTCATTTTTAAACAATGTATTCAGTTTTACTTTATTTTACATTTCTAGAAATTCACACCGGCGAACACCTTTAAAACGAAAAAATATTTACTTCATTCATTTTTAAATGTGCTTATTTATTAGGAAATTAATTTTCAGCAGTGCACCGGAATTTAATTCGAAAATATTGCGTGTTTTGTATTCGGTATATCAATTTCCAGGGTTCACTAACAATGGTTTCATTTTTAAACAATGTATTCAGTTTTTCTTTATTTTACATTTCTAGAAATTCACACCCACCGGCGACCACCTTTAAAACGAAAAAATATTTACGTCATTCATTTGGAAATGTGCTTTTTAATTAGGAAATTAATTTTCAGACGTGCACCGGAATGTAATGCGAAAATATTGCGTGTTTTTTATTCGGTATATCAGTTTCCAGGATTCCCTAACAATGGTTTCATTTTTTAAACAATGTATTCGGTTTTACTTTATTTTACATTTCTAAAAAGTCCCACTTCCGAACTACTTTAAAACCGAAAATATTTTATACCATTCATTTGAAAATGTCCTTATGCCCAAGCCGGGAATCGAACCTGGTCCCCTGGAACAGATCTCCAATGCTCTACCACTAAGCCACAAGGACTACAGCATCTGTCACTTTTGAAAGTCGGTAAGGTTGCAACCACTGCACTAGATGGAAAAGACTTCATGAGCACACAATCTTGTGGCGAAACATGAGTAGCAAATGAACACAGCATCGGTGAATATACATTTTTAATTAATTTTTCAGCTACATTTCAGCAGTGAAATTACGCTTCAAATTATTGAATATTAAATACGTGAATAGTCACATTGCTAACAAGTCGTAAACAGACTTATATAAGTGACACATGCCAAGCTGGGCACCGTCCTTGTGGCTTAGTGTTAGAGCACTGGAGCTCCAGGCGCCCGGGATCGATTCCCGTCTTGGACAATTTTCACTATGTTGGTTTACGACTTGTTAATAATGTGATTATTCACGTATTTAATATTCAATGGTTTCATTGTTTAAACAATATTCGGTTTTACTTTATTTTGCATTTCAAAAAACTCACACAGGTGAACTTCTTTAAAACCGATAAATTTTTATTTCATTCATTTGTAAATAGGCTTTTTTATTAGGAAATTAATTTTCAGCCGTGCACCGGAATTTAATTCGAAAATATTGCGTGTTTTGTATTCGGTATATCAGTTTCAAGGATTTCCTAACAATAGTCTCATTTTTTGAACAATGCATTCAGTTTTACTTTATTTTACATTTCTAAAAACTCACACTGGCGAACAACTTTAAAACCGAAAAATTTTTACGTCATTCATTTTTAAATGTGCTTATTTATAAGGAAATTAATTTTCAGCCGTGCACCGGAATTTAATTCGAAAATATTGCGCGTTTTGTATTCGGTATATCAGTTTCTTGGATTTCCTAACAATGGTTTCATTGTTTAAACAATGTATTCAGTTTTACTTTATTTTACATTTCTAGAAATTCACACCGGCGAACACCTTTAAAACGAAAAAATATTTACTTCATTCATTTGTAAATAGGCTTTTTTATTAGGAAATTAATTTTTCAGCCGTGCACCGGAATTTAATTCGAAAATATTGCGTGTTTTGTATTCGGTATATCAGTTTCAAGGATTTCCTAACAATGGTCTCATTGTTTGAACAGTGCATCCAGTTTTACTTTATTTTACATTTCTAAAAACTCACACAGGCGAACAACTTTAAAACCGAGAAATTTTTACGTCTTTCATTTGTAAATGTGCTTTTTTATTAGAAAATTAATTTTCAGGCGTGCACCAGAATTTAATTCGAAAATATTGCGTGTTTTGTATTCGGTATATCAGTTTCAAGGATTTCCTAACAATGGTCTCATTGTTTAAACAATGCATTCAGTTTTACTTTATTATACATTTCTAAAAATTCACACAGGCGAACACCTTTAAAACGAAAAAATATTTACGTCATTCATTTGGAAATGTGCTTTTTTATTAGGAAATTAATTTTCAGCCGTGCACCGGAATGTAATGCGAAAATATTACGTGTTTTGTATTCGGTATATCATTTTCCAGGAATTCTTAACAATGGTTTCATTGTTTAAAGAATGTATTCGCTTTTACCTTATTTTACATTTCTAAAAACTCACACTGGCGAACAAATTTAAAACCGAAATATTTTTACGTCATTCATTTTTAAATGTGCTTATTTATTAGGAAATTAATTTTCAGCCGTGCACCGGAATTTAATTCGAAAATATTGCGTGTTTTGTATTCGGTATATCAGTTTCTAGGATTTCCTAACAATCGTTTCATTGTTTAAACAATGTATTCGGTTTTACTTTATTTTACATTTCTAAAAGCTCACACAGGTGATCTACTTTAAAACCGAAAATTTTTTACGTCATTCATTTTGAAATGTGCTTATTTATTAGGAAATAATTTTCAGCCGTGCACCGGAATGTAATTCGAAAATATTGCGTGTTTTGTATTCGGTATATCAATTTCCAGGTTTCACTAACAATGGTTTCATTTTTAAACAATGTATTCAGTTTTACTTTATTTTACATTTCTAGAAATTCACACCGGCGAACACCTTTAAAACGAAAAAATATTTACTTCATTCATTTTTAAATGTGCTTATTTATTAGGAAATTAATTTTTCAGCCGTGCACCGGAATTTAATTCGAAAATATTGCGTGTTTTGTATTCGGTATATCAGTTTCAAGGATTTCCTAACAATGGTCTCATTGTTTGAACAGTGCATCCAGTTTTACTTTATTTTACATTTCTAAAAACTCACACAGGCGAACAACTTTAAAACCGAGAAATTTTTACGTCTTTCATTTGTAAATGTGCTTTTTTATTAGAAAATTAATTTTCAGGCGTGCACCAGAATTTAATTCGAAAATATTGCGTGTTTTGTATTCGGTATATCAGTTTCAAGGATTTCCTAACAATGGTCTCATTGTTTAAACAATGCATTCAGTTTTACTTTATTATACATTTCTAAAAATTCACACAGGCGAACACCTTTAAAACGAAAAAATATTTACGTCATTCATTTGGAAATGTGCTTTTTTATTAGGAAATTAATTTTCAGCCGTGCACCGGAATGTAATGCGAAAATATTACGTGTTTTGTATTCGGTATATCATTTTCCAGGAATTCTTAACAATGGTTTCATTGTTTAAAGAATGTATTCGCTTTTACCTTATTTTACATTTCTAAAAACTCACACTGGCGAACAAATTTAAAACCGAAATATTTTTACGTCATTCATTTTTAAATGTGCTTATTTATTAGGAAATTAATTTTCAGCCGTGCACCGGAATTTAATTCGAAAATATTGCGTGTTTTGTATTCGGTATATCAGTTTCTAGGATTTCCTAACAATCGTTTCATTGTTTAAACAATGTATTCGGTTTTACTTTATTTTACATTTCTAAAAACTCACACAGGTGATCTACTTTAAAACCGAAAATTTTTTACGTCATTCATTTTGAAATGTGCTTATTTATTAGGAAATAATTTTCAGCCGTGCACCGGAATGTAATTCGAAAATATTGCGTGTTTTGTATTCGGTATATCAATTTCCAGGTTTCACTAACAATGGTTTCATTTTTAAACAATGTATTCAGTTTTACTTTATTTTACATTTCTAGAAATTCACACCGGCGAACACCTTTAAAACGAAAAAATATTTACTTCATTCATTTTTAAATGTGCTTATTTATTAGGAAATAAATTTTCAGCAGTGCACCGGAATTTAATTCGAAAATATTGCGTGTTTTGTATTCGGTATATCAATTTCCAGGGTTCACTAACAATGGTTTCATTTTTAAACAATGTATTCAGTTTTTCTTTATTTTACATTTCTAGAAATTCACACCCACCGGCGACCACCTTTAAAACGAAAAAATATTTACGTCATTCATTTGGAAATGTGCTTTTTAATTAGGAAATTAATTTTCAGACGTGCACCGGAATGTAATGCGAAAATATTGCGTGTTTTTTATTCGGTATATCAGTTTCCAGGATTCCCTAACAATGGTTTCATTTTTTAAACAATGTATTCGGTTTTACTTTATTTTACATTTCTAAAAAGTCCCACTTCCGAACTACTTTAAAACCGAAAATATTTTATACCATTCATTTGAAAATGTCCTTATGCCCAAGCCGGGAATCGAACCTGGTCCCCTGGAACAGATCTCCAATGCTCTACCACTAAGCCACAAGGACTACAGCATCTGTCACTTTTGAAAGTCGGTAAGGTTGCAACCACTGCACTAGATGGAAAAGACTTCATGAGCACACAATCTTGTGGCGAAACATGAGTAGCAAATGAACCCAGCATCGGTGAATATACATTTTTAATTAATTTTTCAGCTACATTTCAGCAGTGAAATTACGCTTCAAATTATTGAATATTAAATACGTGAATAGTCACATTGCTAACAAGTCGTAAACAGACTTATATAGATGACACATGCCAAGCTGGGCACCGTCCTTGTGGCTTAGTGTTAGAGCACTGGAGCTCCAGGCGCCCGGGATCGATTCCCGTCTTGGACAATTTTCACTAAGTTGGTTTACGACTTGTTAATAATGTGATTATTCACGTATTTAATATTCAATGGTTTCATTGTTTAAACAATATTCGGTTTTACTTTATTTTGCATTTCAAAAAACTCACACAGGTGAACTTCTTTAAAACCGATAAATTTTTATTTCATTCATTTGTAAATAGGCTTTTTTATTAGGAAATTAATTTTCAGCCGTGCACCGGAATTTAATTCGAAAATATTGCGTGTTTTGTATTCGGTATATCAGTTTCAAGGATTTCCTAACAATAGTCTCATTTTTTGAACAATGCATTCAGTTTTACTTTATTTTACATTTCTAAAAACTCACACTGGCGAACAACTTTAAAACCGAAAAATTTTTACGTCATTCATTTTTAAATGTGCTTATTTATAAGGAAATTAATTTTCAGCCGTGCACCGGAATTTAATTCGAAAATATTGCGCGTTTTGTATTCGGTATATCAGTTTCTTGGATTTCCTAACAATGGTTTCATTGTTTAAACAATGTATTCAGTTTTACTTTATTTTACATTTCTAGAAATTCACACCGGCGAACACCTTTAAAACGAAAAAATATTTACTTCATTCATTTGTAAATAGGCTTTTTTATTAGGAAATTAATTTTTCAGCCGTGCACCGGAATTTAATTCGAAAATATTGCGTGTTTTGTATTCGGTATATCAGTTTCTAGGATTTCCTAACAATCGTTTCATTGTTTAAACAATGTATTCTGTTTTACTTTATTTTACATTTCTAGAAATTCACACCGGCGAACACCTTTAAAACGAAAAAATATTTACTTCATTCATTTGGAAATGTGCTTTTTTATTAGGAAATTAATTTTCTGCCGTGCACCGGAAAGTAATTCGAAAATATTGCGTGTTTTGTACTCGGTATATCAATTTCCAGGGTTCCCTAACAATGGTTTCATTGTTTAAACAATGTATTCAGTTTTGCTTCATTTTACATTTCTAAAAATTCACACAGGCGAACAACTTTAAAACCGAGAAATATTTACGTCTTTCATTTGGAAATGTGCTTATTTATTAGAAAATTAAATTTCAGCCGTACAGCAGAATTTAATTCGAAAATATTGCGTGTTTTGTATTCGGTATATCAGTTTAAAGGATTTCCTAACAATGGTCTCATTGTTTGAACAATGCATTCAGTTTTACTTTATTTTACATTTCTAAAAACTCACACAGGCGAACAACTTTAAAACCGAGAAATTTTTACGTCTTTCATTTGTAAATGTGCTTTTTTATTAGAAAATTAATTTTCAGGCGTGCACCAGAATTTAATTCGAAAATATTGCGTGTTTTGTATTCGGTATATCAGTTTCAAGGATTTCCTAACAATGGTCTCATTGTTTAAACAATGCATTCAGTTTTACTTTATTATACATTTCTAAAAATTCACACAGGCGAACACCTTTAAAACGAAAAAATATTTACGTCATTCATTTGGAAATGTGCTTTTTTATTAGGAAATTAATTTTCAGCCGTGCACCGGAATGTAATGCGAAAATATTGCGTGTTTTGTATTCGGTATATCATTTTCCAGGAATTCTTAACAATGGTTTCATTGTTTAAACAATGTATTCTCTTTTACTTTATTTTACATTTCTAAAAACTCACACAGGTGATCTACTTTAAAACCGAAATTTCTTACGTCATTCATTTGGAAATGTGCTTATTTATTAGGAAATAATTTTCAGCCGTGCACCGGAATGTAATTCGAAAATATTGCGTGTTTTGTATACGGTATATCAATTTCCAGGGTTCACTAATAATGGTTACATTTTTAAACAATGTATTCAGTTTTACTTTATTTTACATTTCTAAAAATTCACACAGGCGAACACCTTTAAAACGAAAACATATTTACTTCATTCATTTGGAAATGTGCTTTTTTATTAGGAAATTAATTTTCTGCCGTGCACCGGAATGTAATTCGAAAATATTGCGTGTTTTGTACTCGGTATATCCTTTTCCAAGTTTTTCTAACAATGGTTTCATTGCATAAACAATGTATTCAGTTTTGCTTCATTTTACATTTCTAAAAATTCACACAGGCGAACAACTTTAAAACCGAGAAATTTTTACGTCTTTCATTTGGAAATGTGCTTATTTATTAGAAAATTAATTTTCAGGCGTTCACCAGAACTTAATTCGAAAATATTGCGCGTTTTGTATTCGGTATATCAGTTTCAAGGATTTCCTAACAATGGTCTCATTGTTTAAACAATGCATTCAGTTTTACTTTATTATACATTTCTAAAAATTCACACAGGCGAACACCTTTAAAACGAAAAAATATTTACGTCATGCATTTGGAAATGTGCTTTTTTATTAGGAAATTAATTTTCAGCCGTGCACCGGAATGTAATGCGAAAATATTGCGTGTTTTGTATTCGGTATATCATTTTCCAGGAATTCTTAACAATGGTTTCATTGTTTAAACAATGTATTCGGTTTTACTTTATTTTATATTTCTATAAACTCACACAGGTGATCTACTTTAAAACCGAAAACTTTTTACGTCATTCATTTGGAAATGTGCTTATTTATTAGGAAATTAATTTTCTGCCGTGCACCGGAATGTAATTCGAAAATATTGCGTGTTTTGTACTCGGTATATCATTTTCCAAGATTTCCTAACAATGGTTTCATTGCTTAAACAATGTATTCAGTTTTGCTTCATTTTACATTTCTAAAAATTCACACAGGCGAACAACTTTAAAACCGAGAAATTTTTACGTCTTTCATTTGGAAATGTGCTTATTTATTAGAAAATTAATTTTCAGCCGTGCACCAGAATTTAATTCGAAAATATTGCGTGTTTTGTATTCGGTATATCAGTTTCAAGGATTTCCTAACAATGGTCTCATTGTATAAACAATGCATTCAGTTTTACTTTATTATACATTTCTAAAAATTCACACAGGCAAACACCTTTAAAACGAAAAAAGAATTACGTCATTCATTTGAAAATGTGCTTTTTTAGTAGGAAATTAATTTTCAGCCGTGCACCGGAATGTAATGCGAAAATATTGCGTATTTTGAATTCGGTATATCATTTTCCAAGATTTCCTAACAATGGTTTCATTGCTTAAACAGTGTATTCAGTTTTGCTTCATTTTACATTTCTAAAAATTCACACAGGCGAACAACTTTAAAACCGAGAAATTTTTACGTCTTTCATTTGGAAATGTGCTTATTTATTACAAAATTAATTTTCAGCCGTGCACCAGAATTTAATTCAAAAATATTGCGTGTTTTGTATTCGGTATATCAGTTTCTAGGATTTCAAAACAATGGTTTCATTGTTTAAACAATGCATTCAGTTTTACTTTATTTTATATTTCTAGAAATTCACACCGGCGACCACCTTTAAAATGAAAAAATATTTACGTCATTCATTTGGAAATGTGCTTTTTAATTAGGAAATTAATTTTCAGACGTGCACCGGAATGTAATGCGAAAATATTGCGTGTTTTTTATTCGGTATATCAGTTTCCAGGATTCCCTAACAATGGTTTCATTTTTTAAACAATGTATTCAGTTTTACATTATTATACATTTCTAAAAACTCCCACGGGCGAACACCTTTAAAACGAAAAAATATTTACGTCATTCATTTGGAAATGGGCTTTTTTATTAGGAAATTAATTTTCAGCCGTGCACCGGAATGTAATGCGAAAATATTGCTTGTTTTGTATTCGGTATATCATTTTCCAGGAATTCTTAACAATGGTTTCATTGTTTAAACAATGTATTCGGTTTTACTTTATTTTACATTTCTAAAAACTCACACAGGTGATCTACTTTAAAACCGAAAATTTTTTACGTCATTCATTTTGAAATGTGCTTATTTATTAGGAAATAATTTTCAGCCGTGCACCGGAATGTAATTCGAAAATATTGCGTGTTTTGTATTCGGTATATCAATTTCCAGGTTTCACTAACAATGGTTTCATTTTTAAACAATATATTCAGTTTTCCTTTATTTTACATTTCTAAAAACTCACACTGGCGAACAACTTTAAAACCGAAAAATTTTTACGTCATTCATTTTTAAATGTGCTTATTTATAAGGAAATTAATTTTCAGCCGTGCACCGGAATTTAATTCGAAAATATTGCGCGTTTTGTATTCGGTATATCAGTTTCTTGGATTTCCTAACAATGGTTTCATTGTTTAAACAATGTATTCAGTTTTACTTTATTTTACATTTCTAGAAATTCACACCGGCGAACACCTTTAAAACGAAAAAATATTTACTTCATTCATTTGTAAATGGGCTTTTTTATTAGGAAATTAATTTTTCAGCCGTGCACCGGAATTTAATTCGAAAATATTGGGTGTTTTGTATTCGGTATATCAGTTTCAAGGATTTCCTAACAATGGTCTCATTGTTTGAACAATGCATTCAGTTTTACTTTATTTTACATTTCTAAAAACTCACACAGGCGAACAACTTTAAAACCGAGAAATTTTTACGTCTTTCATTTGTAAATGTGCTTTTTTATTAGAAAATTAATTTTCAGGCGTGCACCAGAATTTAATTCGAAAATATTGCGTGTTTTGTATTCGGTATATCAGTTTCAAGGATTTCCTAACAATGGTCTCATTGTTTAAACAATGCATTCAGTTTTACTTTATTATACATTTCTAAAAATTCACACAGGCGAACACCTTTAAAACGAAAAAATATTTACGTCATTCATTTGGAAATGTACTTTTTTATTAGGAAATTAATTTTCAGCCGTGCACCGGAATGTAATGCGAAAATATTACGTGTTTTGTATTCGGTATATCATTTTCCAGGAATTCTTAACAATGGTTTCATTATTTAAAGAATGTATTCGCTTTTACCTTATTTTACATTTCTAAAAATTCACACTGGCGAACAAATTTAAAACCGAAATATTTTTACGTCATTCATTTTTAAATGTGCTTATTTATTAGGAAATTAATTTTCAGCCGTGCACCGGAATTTAATTCGAAAATATTGCGTGTTTTGTATTCGGTATATCAGTTTCTAGGATTTCCTAACAATCGTTTCATTGTTTAAACAATGTATTCTGTTTTACTTTATTTTACATTTCTAGAAATTCACACAGGCGAACACCTTTAAAACGAAAACATATTTACTTCATTCATTTGGAAATGTGCTTTTTTATTAGGAAATTAATTTTCTGCCGTGCACCGGAATGTAATTCGAAAATATTGCGTGTTTTGTACTCGGTATATCCTTTTCCAAGTTTTCCTAACAATGGTTTCATTGCATAAACAATGTATTCAGTTTTGCTTCATTTTACATTTCTAAAAATTCACACAGGCGAACAACTTTAAAACCGAGAAATTTTTACGTCTTTCATTTGGAAATGTGCTTATTTATTAGAAAATTAATTTTCAGCCGTGCACCAGAATTTAATTCGAAAATATTGCGTGTTTTGTATTCGGTATATCAGTTTCAAGGATTTCCTAACAATGGTCTCATTGTATAAACAATGCATTCAGTTTTACTTTATTATACATTTCTAAAAATTCACACAGGCAAACACCTTTAAAACGAAAAAAGAATTACGTCATTCATTTGAAAATGTGCTTTTTTAGTAGGAAATTAATTTTCAGCCGTGCACCGGAATGTAATGCGAAAATATTGCGTATTTTGAATTCGGTATATCATTTTCCAAGATTTCCTAACAATGGTTTCATTGCTTAAACAGTGTATTCAGTTTTGCTTCATTTTACATTTCTAAAAATTCACACAGGCGAACAACTTTAAAACCGAGAAATTTTTACGTCTTTCATTCGGAAATGTGCTTATTTATTACAAAATTAATTTTCAGCCGTGCACCAGAATTTAATTCAAAAATATTGCGTGTTTTGTATTCGGTATATCAATTTCCAGGTTTCACTAACAATGGTTTCATTTTTAAACAATGTATTCAGTTTTACTTTATTTTACATTTCTAAAAACTCACACTGGCGAACTACTTTAAAACCGAAAAATTTTTAAACAATTCATTTGAAAATTTTCTTATGCCCAAGCCGGGAATCGAACCTGGTCCCTTGGAATTGATCTCCAATGCTCTACCACTAAGCCACAAGGTCGATGGCATCTCTCACTTATAAAAGTCGGTAAGGTTGCAACCACAGCACTAGATGGAAAAGACTTCATGAGCGCACAATCTAGTGGCGAATCATGAGTAGCAAATGAACCCAGTATCGGTGAATATACATTTTTAATTAATTTTTCAACTACATTTCAGCAGTGAAATTACGTTTCAAATTATTGAATATTAAATACGTGAATAATCAAATTGCTAACAAGTCGTAAACAGTCTTATATAAGTGACAGATGCCAAGCTGGGCACCGTCCTTGTGGCTTAGTGTTAGAGCACTGGAGCTCCAGGGGCCCGGGATCGATTCCCGTCTTGGACATTTTTCACTAAGTTCGTTTACGATTTGTTAGCAATGTGATTATTCACGTATTTAATATTCAATTGTTTCATTGTTTAAACAATATTCGGTTTTACTTTATTTTGCATTTAAAAAACTCACGCAGGTGAACTACTTTAAAACCGAAAAATTTTTAATTCATTCATTTGTAAATAGGCTTTTTTATTAGGAAATTAATTTTCAGCCGTGCATCGGAATTTAATTCGAAAATATTGCGTGTTTTGTATTCGGTATATCAGTTTCAAGGATTTCCTAACAATAGTCTCATTTTTTGAACAATGCATTCAGTTTTACTTTATTTTACATTTCTAAAAACTCACACTGGCGAACAACTTTAAAACCGAAAAATTTTTACGTCATTCATTTTTAAATGTGCTTATTTATAAGGAAATTAATTTTCAGCCGTGCACCGGAATTTAATTCGAAAATATTGCGCGTTTTGTATTCGGTATATCAGTTTCTTGGATTTCCTAACAATGGTTTCATTGTTTAAACAATGTATTCAGTTTTACTTTATTTTACATTTCTAGAAATTCACACCGGCGAACACCTTTAAAACGAAAAAATATTTACTTCATTCATTTGTAAATAGGCTTTTTTATTAGGAAATTAATTTTTCAGCCGTGCACCGGAATTTAATTCGAAAATATTGCGTGTTTTGTATTCGGTATATCAGTTTCAAGGATTTCCTAACAATGGTCTCATTGTTTGAACAATGCATTCAGTTTTACTTTATTTTACATTTCTAAAAACTCACACAGGCGAACAACTTTAAAACCGAGAAATTTTTACGTCTTTCATTTGTAAATGTGCTTTTTTATTAGAAAATTAATTTTCAGGCGTGCACCAGAATTTAATTCGAAAATATTGCGTGTTTTGTATTCGGTATATCAGTTTCAAGGATTTCCTAACAATGGTCTCATTGTTTAAACAATGCATTCAGTTTTACTTTATTATACATTTCTAAAAATTCACACAGGCGAACACCTTTAAAACGAAAAAATATTTACGTCATTCATTTGGAAATGTGCTTTTTTATTAGGAAATTAATTTTCAGCCGTGCACCGGAATGTAATGCGAAAATATTACGTGTTTTGTATTCGGTATATCATTTTCCAGGAATTCTTAACAATGGTTTCATTGTTTAAAGAATGTATTCGCTTTTACCTTATTTTACATTTCTAAAAACTCACACTGGCGAACAAATTTAAAACCGAAATATTTTTACGTCATTCATTTTTAAATGTGCTTATTTATTAGGAAATTAATTTTCAGCCGTGCACCGGAATTTAATTCGAAAATATTGCGTGTTTTGTATTCGGTATATCAGTTTCTAGGATTTCCTAACAATCGTTTCATTGTTTAAACAATGTATTCTGTTTTACTTTATTTTACATTTCTAGAAATTCACACCGGCGAACACCTTTAAAACGAAAAAATATTTACGTCATTCATTTGAAAATGTGCTTTTTAATTAGGAAATTAATTTTCAGACGTGCACCGGAATGTAATGCGAAAATATTGCGTGTTTTTTATTCGGTATATCAGTTTCCAGGATTCCCTAACAATGGTTTCATTTTTTAAACAATGTATTCAGTTTTACATTATTATACATTTCTAAAAACTCCCACGGGCGAACACCTTTAAAACGAAAAAATATTTACGTCATTCATTTGGAAATGTGCTTTTTTATTAGGAAATTAATTTTCAGCCGTGCACCGGAATGTAATGCGAAAATATTGCTTGTTTTGTATTCGGTATATCATTTTCCAGGAATTCTTAACAATGGTTTCATTGTTTAAACAATGTATTCGGTTTTACTTTATTTTACATTTCTAAAAACTCACACAGGTGATCTACTTTAAAACCGAAAATTTTTTACGTCATTCATTTTGAAATGTGCTTATTTATTAGGAAATAATTTTCAGCCGTGCACCGGAATGTAATTCGAAAATATTGCGTGTTTTGTATTCGGTATATCAATTTCCAGGTTTCACTAACAATGGTTTCATTTTTAAACAATGTATTCAGTTTTACTTTATTTTACATTTCTAAAAACTCACACTGGCGAACTACTTTAAAACCGAAAAATTTTTACACAATTCATTTGAAAATTTCCTTATGCCCAAGCCGGGAATCGAACCTGGTCCCCTGGAATTGATCTCCAATGCTCTACCACTAAGCCACAAGGTCGATGGCATCTCTCACTTATAAAAGTCGGTAAGGTTGCAACCACAGCACTAGATGGAAAAGACTTCATGAGCGCACAATCTAGTGGCGAATCATGAGTAGAAAATGAACCCAGTATCGGTGAATATACATTTTTAATTAATTTTTCAACTACATTTCAGCAGTGAAATTACGTTTCAAATTATTGAATATTAAATACGTGAATAATCACATTGCTAACAAGTCGTAAACAGTCTTATATAAGTGACAGATGCCAAGCTGGGCACCGTCCTTGTGGCTTAGTGTTAGAGCACTGGAGCTCCAGGGGCCCGGGATCGATTCCCGTCTTGGACATTTTTCACTAAGTTGGTTTACGATTTGTTAGCAATGTGATTATTCACGTATTTAATATTCAATTGTTTCATTGTTTAAACAATATTCGGTTTTACTGTATTTTGCATTTAAAAAACTCACGCAGGTGAACTACTTTAAAACCGAAAAATTTTTACTTCATTCATTTGTAAATAGGCTTTTTTATTAGGAAATAAATTTTCAGCCGTGCACCGGAATTTAATTCGAAAGTATTGCGTGTTTTGTATTCGGTATATCAGTTTCAAGGATTTCCTAACAATAGTCTCATTTTTTGAACAATGCATTCAGTTTTACTTTATTTTACATTTCTAAAAACTCACACTGGCGAACAACTTTAAAACCGAAAAATTTTTACGTCATTCATTTTTAAATGTGCTTATTTATAAGGAAATTAATTTTCAGCCGTGCACCGGAATTTAATTCGAAAATATTGCGCGTTTTGTATTCGGTATATCAGTTTCTTGGATTTCCTAACAATGGTTTCATTGTTTAAACAATGCATTCAGTTTTACTTTATTATACATTTCTAAAAATTCACACCGGCGAACACCTTTAAAACGAAAAAATATTTACTTCATTCATTTGTAAATGGGCTTTTTTATTAGGAAATTAATTTTTCAGCCGTGCACCGGAATTTAATTCGAAAATATTGCGTGTTTTGTATTCGGTATATCAGTTTCAAGGATTTCCTAACAATGGTCTCATTGTTTGAACAATGCATTCAGTTTTACTTTATTTTACATTTCTAAAAACTCACACAGGCGAACAACTTTAAAACCGAGAAATTTTTACGTCTTTCATTTGTAAATGTGCTTTTTTATTAGAAAATTAATTTTCAGGCGTGCACCAGAATTTAATTCGAAAATATTGCGTGTTTTGTATTCGGTATATCAGTTTCAAGGATTTCCTAACAATGGTCTCATTGTTTAAACAATGCATTCAGTTTTACTTTATTATACATTTCTAAAAATTCACACAGGCGAACACCTTTAAAACGAAAAAATATTTACGTCATTCATTTGGAAATGTGCTTTTTTATTAGGAAATTAATTTTCAGCCGTGCACCGGAATGTAATGCGAAAATATTACGTGTTTTGTATTCGGTATATCATTTTCCAGGAATTCTTAACAATGGTTTCATTGTTTAAAGAATGTATTCGCTTTTACCTTATTTTACATTTCTAAAAATTCACACTGGCGAACAAATTTAAAACCGAAATATTTTTACGTCATTCATTTTTAAATGTGCTTATTTATTAGGAAATTAATTTTCAGCCGTGCACCGGAATTTAATTCGAAAATATTGCGTGTTTTGTATTCGGTATATCAGTTTCTAGGATTTCCTAACAATCGTTTCATTGTTTAAACAATGTATTCTGTTTTACTTTATTTTACATTTTTGGAAATTCACACCGGCGAACACCTTTAAAACGAAAAAATATTTACTTCATTCATTTGGAAATGTGCTTTTTTATTAGGAAATTAATTTTCTGCCGTGCACCGGAATGTAATTCGAAAATATTGCGTGTTTTGTACTCGGTATATCAATTTCCAGGGTTCCCTAACAATGGTTTCATTGTTTAAACAATGTATTCAGTTTTGCTTCATTTTACATTTCTAAAAATTCACACAGGCGAACAACTTTAAAACCGAGAAATATTTACGTCTTTCATTTGGAAATGTACTTATTTATTAGAAAATTAATTTTCAGGCGTACAGCAGAATTTAATTCGAAAATATTGCGTGTTTTGTATTCGGTATATCAGTTTAAAGGATTTCCTAACAATGGTCTCATTGTTTGAACAATGCATTCAGTTTTACTTTATTTTACATTTCTAAAAACTCACACAGGCGAACAACTTTAAAACCGAGAAATTTTTACGTCTTTCATTTGTAAATGTGCTTTTTTATTAGAAAATTAATTTTCAGGCGTGCACCAGAATTTAATTCGAAAATATTGCGTGTTTTGTATTCGGTATATCAGTTTCAAGGATTTCCTAACATTGGTCTCATTGTTTAAACAATGCATTCAGTTTTACTTTATTATACATTTCTAAAAATTCACACAGGCGAACACCTTTAAAACGAAAAAATATTTACGTCATTCATTTGGAAATGTGCTTTTTTATTAGGAAATTAATTTTCAGCCGTGCACCGGAATGTAATGCAAAAATATTGCGTGTTTTGTATTCGGTATATCATTTTCCAGGAATTCTTAACAATGGTTTCATTGTTTAAACAATGTATTCTCTTTTACTTTATTTTACATTTCTAAAAACTCACACAGGTGATCTACTTTAAAACCGAAATTTTTTACGTCATTCATTTGGAAATGTGCTTATTTATTAGGAAATAATTTTCAGCCGTGCACCGGAATGTAATTCGAAAATATTGCGTGTTTTGTATACGGTATATCAATTTCCAGGTTTCACTAACAATGGTTTCATTTTTAAACAATGTATTCAGTTTTACTTTATTTTACATTTCTAAAAACTCACACTGGCGAACTACTTTAAAACCGAAAAATTTTTAAACAATTCATTTGAAAATTTTCTTATGCCCAAGCCGGGAATCGAACCTGGTCCCTTGGAATTGATCTCCAATGCTCTACCACTAAGCCACAAGGTCGATGGCATCTCTCACTTATAAAAGTCGGTAAGGTTGCAACCACAGCACTAGATGGAAAAGACTTCATGAGCGCACAATCTAGTGGCGAATCATGAGTAGCAAATGAACCCAGTATCGGTGAATATACATTTTTAATTAATTTTTCAACTACATTTCAGCAGTGAAATTACGTTTCAAATTATTGAATATTAAATACGTGAATAATCAAATTGCTAACAAGTCGTAAACAGTCTTATATAAGTGACAGATGCCAAGCTGGGCACCGTCCTTGTGGCTTAGTGTTAGAGCACTGGAGCTCCAGGGGCCCGGGATCGATTACCGTCTTGGACATTTTTCACTAAGTTCGTTTACGATTTGTTAGCAATGTGATTATTCACGTATTTAATATTCAATTGTTTCATTGTTTAAACAATATTCGGTTTTACTTTATTTTGCATTTAAAAAACTCACGCAGGTGAACTACTTTAAAACCGAAAAATTTTTAATTCATTCATTTGTAAATAGGCTTTTTTATTAGGAAATTAATTTTCAGCCGTGCACCGGAATTTAATTCGAAAATATTGCGTGTTTTGTATTCGGTATATCAGTTTCAAGGATTTCCTAACAATAGTCTCATTTTTTGAACAATGCATTCAGTTTTACTTTATTTTACATTTCTAAAAACTCACACTGGCGAACAACTTTAAAACCGAAAAATTTTTACGTCATTCATTTTTAAATGTGCTTATTTATAAGGAAATTAATTTTCAGCCGTGCACCGGAATTTAATTCGAAAATATTGCGCGTTTTGTATTCGGTATATCAGTTTCTTGGATTTCCTAACAATGGTTTCATTGTTTAAACAATGTATTCAGTTTTACTTTATTTTACATTTCTAGAAATTCACACCGGCGAACACCTTTAAAACGAAAAAATATTTACTTCATTCATTTGTAAATAGGCTTTTTTATTAGGAAATTAATTTTTCAGCCGTGCACCGGAATTTAATTCGAAAATATTGCGTGTTTTGTATTCGGTATATCAGTTTCAAGGATTTCCTAACAATGGTCTCATTGTTTGAACAATGCATTCAGTTTTACTTTATTTTACATTTCTAAAAACTCACACAGGCGAACAACTTTAAAACCGAGAAATTTTTACGTCTTTCATTTGTAAATGTGCTTTTTTATTAGAAAATTAATTTTCAGGCGTGCACCAGAATTTAATTCGAAAATATTGCGTGTTTTGTATTCGGTATATCAGTTTCAAGGATTTCCTAACAATGGTCTCATTGTTTAAACAATGCATTCAGTTTTACTTTATTATACATTTCTAAAAATTCACACAGGCGAACACCTTTAAAACGAAAAAATATTTACGTCATTCATTTGGAAATGTGCTTTTTTATTAGGAAATTAATTTTCAGCCGTGCACCGGAATGTAATGCGAAAATATTACGTGTTTTGTATTCGGTATATCATTTTCCAGGAATTCTTAACAATGGTTTCATTGTTTAAAGAATGTATTCGCTTTTACCTTATTTTACATTTCTAAAAACTCACACTGGCGAACAAATTTAAAACCGAAATATTTTTACGTCATTCATTTTTAAATGTGCTTATTTATTAGGAAATTAATTTTCAGCCGTGCACCGGAATTTAATTCGAAAATATTGCGTGTTTTGTATTCTGTATATCAGTTTCTAGGATTTCCTAACAATCGTTTCATTGTTTAAACAATGTATTCTGTTTTACTTTATTTTACATTTTTGGAAATTCACACCGGCGAACACCTTTAAAACCGAAATTTTTTACGTCATTCATTTGGAAATGTGCTTATTTATTAGGAAATAATTTTCAGCCGTGCACCGGAATGTAATTCGAAAATATTGCGTGTTTTGTATACGGTATATCAATTTCCAGGGTTCACTAATAATGGTTACATTTTTAAACAATGTATTCAGTTTTACTTTATTTTACATTTCTAAAAATTCACACAGGCGAACACCTTTAAAACGAAAACATATTTACTTCATTCATTTGGAAATGTGCTTTTTTATTAGGAAATTAATTTTCTGCCGTGCACCGGAATGTAATTCGAAAATATTGCGTGTTTTGTACTCGGTATATCCTTTTCCAAGTTTTCCTAACAATGGTTTCATTGCTTAAACAGTGAATTCAGTTTTGCTTCATTTTACATTTCTAAAAATTCACACAGGCGAACAACTTTAAAACCGAGAAATTTTTACGTCTTTCATTTGGAAATGTGCTTATTTATTACAAAATTAATTTTCAGCCGTGCACCAGAATTTAATTCAAAAATATTGCGTGTTTTGTATTCGGTATATCAGTTTCAAGGATTTCAAAACAATGGTCTCATTGTTTAAACAATGCATTCAGTTTTACTTTATTATACATTTCTAAAAATTCACACAGGCGAACACCTTTAAAACGAAAAAATATTTACGTCATTCATTTGGAAATGTGCTTTTTTATTAGGAAATTAATTTTCAGCCGTGCACCGGAATGTAATGCGAAAATATTGCGTGTTTTGTATTCGGTATATCATTTTCCAGGAATTCTTGACAATGGTTTCATTGTTTAAACAATGTATTCGGTTTTACTTTATTTTATATTTCTATAAACTCACACAGGTGATCTACTTTAAAACCGAAAACTTTTTACGTCATTCATTTGGAAATGTGCTTATTTATTAGGAAATTAATTTTCTGCCGTGCACCGGAATGTAATTCGAAAATATTGCGTGTTTTGTACTCGGTATATCAATTTCCAGGGTTCCCTAACAATGGTTTAATTGTTTAAACAATGTATTCAGTTTTGCTTCATTTTACATTTCTAAAAATTCACACAGGCGAACAACTTTAAAACCGAGAAATATTTACGTCTTTCATTTGGAAATGTGCTTATTTATTAGAAAATTAATTTTCAGCCGTGCACCGGAATGTAATTCGAAAATATTGCGTGTTTTGTATACGGTATATCAATTTCCAGGGTTCACTAATAATGGTTACATTTTTAAACAATGTATTCAGTTTCACTTTATTTTACATTTCTAAAAATTCACACAGGCGAACACCTTTAAAACGAAAACATATTTACTTCATTCATTTGGAAATGTGCTTTTTTATTAGGAAATTAATTTTCTGCCGTGCACCGGAATGTAATTCGAAAATATTGCGTGTTTTGTACTCGGTATATCCTTTTCCAAGTTTTCCTAACAATAGTTTCATTGCATAAACAATGTATTCAGTTTTGCTTCATTTTACATTTTTAAAAATTCACACAGGCGAACACCTTTAAAACGAAAAAATTTTTACGTCTTTCATTTGGAAATGTGCTTATTTATTAGAAAATTAATTTTCAGCCGTGCACCAGAACTTAATTCGAAAATATTGCGCGTTTTGTATTCGGTATATCAGTTTCAAGGATTTCCTAACAATGGTCTCATTGTTTAAACAATGCATTCAGTTTTACTTTATTATACATTTCTAAAAATTCACACAGGCGAACACCTTTAAAACGAAAAAATATTTACGTCATTCATTTGGAAATGTGCTTTTTTATTAGGAAATTAATTTTCAGCCGTGCACCGGAATGTAATGCGAAAATATTGCGTGTTTTGTATTCGGTATATCATTTTCCAGGAATTCTTAACAATGGTTTCATTGTTTAAACAATGTATTCGGTTTTACTTTATTTTATATTTGTATAAACTCACACAGGTGATCTACTTTAAAACCGAAAACTTTTTACGTCATTCATTTGGAAATGTGCTTATTTATTAGGAAATTAATTTTCTGCCGTGCACCGGAATGTAATTCGATAATATTGCGTGTTTTGTATACGGTATATCAATTTCCAGGTTTCACTAACAATGGTTTCATTTTTAAACAATGTATTCAGTTTTACTTTATTTTACATTTCTAAAAACTCACACTGGCGAACTACTTTAAAACCGAAAAATTTTTACGTCATTCATTTTTAAATGTGCTTATTTATAAGGAAATTAATTTTCAGCCGTGCACCGGAATTTAATTCGAAAATATTGCGCGTTTTGTATTCGGTATATCAGTTTCTTGGATTTCCTAACAATGGTTTCATTGTTTAAACAATGTATTCAGTTTTACTTTATTTTACATTTCTAGAAATTCACACCGGCGAACACCTTTAAAACGAAAAAATATTTACTTCATTCATTTGTAAATGGGCTTTTTTATTAGGAAATTAATTTTTCAGCCGTGCACCGGAATTTAATTCGAAAATATTGCGTGTTTTGTATTCGGTATATCAGTTTCTAGGATTTCCTAACAATCGTTTCATTGTTTAAACAATGTATTCTGTTTTACTTTATTTTACATTTCTAGAAATTCACACCGGCGAACACCTTTAAAACGAAAAAATATTTACTTCATTCATTTGGAAATGTGCTTTTTTATTAGGAAATTAATTTTCTGCCGTGCACCGGAATGTAATTCGAAAATATTGCGTGTTTTGTACTCGGTATATCAATTTCCAGGGTTCCCTAACAATGGTTTAATTGTTTAAACAATGTATTCAGTTTTGCTTCATTTTACATTTCTAAAAATTCACACAGGCGAACAACTTTAAAACCGAGAAATATTTACGTCTTTCATTTGGAAATGTGCTTATTTATTAGAAAATTAATTTTCAGCCGTACAGCAGAATTTAATTCGAAAATATTGCGTGTTTTGTATTCGGTATATCAGTTTAAAGGATTTCCTAACAATGGTCTCATTGTTTGAACAATGCATTCAGTTTTACTTTATTTTACATTTCTAAAAACTCACACAGGCGAACAACTTTAAAACCGAGAAATTTTTACGTCTTTCATTTGTAAATGTGCTTTTTTATTAGAAAATTAATTTTCAGGCGTGCACCAGAATTTAATTCGAAAATATTGCGTGTTTTGTATTCTGTATATCAGTTTCAAGGATTTCCTAACAATGGTCTCATTGTTTAAACAATGCATTCAGTTTTACTTTATTATACATTTCTAAAAATTCACACAGGCGAACACCTTTAAAACGAAAAAATATTTACGTCATTCATTTGGAAATGTGCTTTTTTATTAGGAAATTAATTTTCAGCCGTGCACCGGAATGTAATGCAAAAATATTGCGTGTTTTGTATTCGGTATATCAGTTTCAAGGATTTCCTAACAATGGTCTCATTGTTTGAACAATGCATTCAGTTTTAAATTTATTTTACATTTCTAAAAACTCACACAGGCGAACAACTTTAAAACCGAGAAATTTTTACGTCTTTCATTTGTAAATGTGCTTTTTTATTAGAAAATTAATTTTCAGGCGTGCACCAGAATTTAATTCGAAAATATTGCGTGTTTTGTATTCGGTATATCAGTTTCAAGGATTTCCTAACAATGGTCTCATTGTTTAAACAATGCATTCAGTTTTACTTTATTATACATTTCTAAAAATTGACACAGGCGAACACCTTTAAAACGAAAAAATATTTACGTCATTCATTTGGAAATGTGCTTTTTTATTAGGAAATTAATTTTCAGCCGTGCACCGGAATGTAATGCGAAAATATTACGTGTTTTGTATTGGGTATATCATTTTCCAGGAATTCTTAACAATGGTTTCATTGTTTAAAGAATGTATTCGCTTTTACCTTATTTTACATTTCTAAAAACTCACACTGGTGAACAAATTTAAAACCGAAATATTTTTACGTCATTCATTTTTAAATGTGCTTATTTATTAGGAAATTAATTTTCAGCCGTGCACCGGAATTTAATTCGAAAATATTGCGTGTTTTGTATTCGGTATATCAGTTTCTAGGATTTCCTAACAATCGTTTCATTGTTTAAACAATGTATTCTGTTTTACTTTATTTTACATTTCTAGAAATTCACACCGGCGAACACCTTTAAAACGAAAAAATATTTACGTCATTCATTTGAAAATGTGCTTTTTAATTAGGAAATTAATTTTCAGACGTGCACCGGAATGTAATGCGAAAATATTGCGTGTTTTTTATTCGGTATATCAGTTTCCAGGATTCCCTAACAATGGTTTCATTTTTTAAACAATGTATTCAGTTTTACATTATTATACATTTCTAAAAACTCCCACGGGCGAACACCTTTAAAACGAAAAAATATTTACGTCATTCATTTGGAAATGTGCTTTTTTATTAGGAAATTAATTTTCAGCCGTGCACCGGAATGTAATGCGAAAATATTGCTTGTTTTGTATTCGGTATATCATTTTCCAGGAATTCTTAACAATGGTTTCATTGTTTAAACAATGTATTCGGTTTTACTTTATTTTACATTTCTAAAAACTCACACAGGTGATCTACTTTAAAACCGAAAATTTTTTACGTCATTCATTTTGAAATGTGCTTATTTATTAGGAAATAATTTTCAGCCGTGCACCGGAATGTAATTCGAAAATATTGCGTGTTTTGTATTCGGTATATCAATTTCCAGGTTTCACTAACAATGGTTTCATTTTTAAACAATGTATTCAGTTTTACTTTATTTTACATTTCTAAAAACTCACACTGGCGAACTACTTTAAAACCGAAAAATTTTTACACAATTCATTTGAAAATTTTCTTATGCCCAAGCCGGGAATCGAACCTGGTCCCCTGGAATTGATCTCCAATGCTCTACCACTAAGCCACAAGGTCGATGGCATCTCTCACTTATAAAAGTCGGTAAGGTTGCAACCACAGCACTAGATGGAAAAGACTTCATGAGCGCACAATCTAGTGGCGAATCATGAGTAGCAAATGAACCCAGTATCGGTGAATATACATTTTTAATTAATTTTTCAACTACATTTCAGCAGTGAAATTACGTTTCAAATTATTGAATATTAAATACGTGAATAATCACATTGCTAACAAGTCGTAAACAGTCTTATATAAGTGACAGATGCCAAGCTGGGCACCGTCCTTGTGGCTTAGTGTTAGAGCACTGGAGCTCCAGGGGCCCGGGATCGATTCCCGTCTTGGACATTTTTCACTAAGTTGGTTTACGATTTGTTAGCAATGTGATTATTCACGTATTTAATATTCAATTGTTTCATTGTTTAAACAATATTCGGTTTTACTTTATTTTGCATTTAAAAAACTCACGCAGGTGAACTACTTTAAAACCGAAAAATTTTTACTTCATTCATTTGTAAATAGGCTTTTTTATTAGGAAATTAATTTTCAGCCGTGCACCGGAATTTAATTCGAAAATATTGCGTGTTTTGTATTCGGTATATCAGTTTCAAGGATTTCCTAACAATAGCCTCATTTTTTGAACAATGCATTCAGTTTTACTTTATTTTACATTTCTAAAAACTCACACTGGCGAACAACTTTAAAACCGAAAAATTTTTACGTCATTCATTTTTAAATGTGCTTATTTATAAGGAAATTAATTTTCAGCCGTGCACCGGAATTTAATTCGAAAATATTGCGCGTTTTGTATTCGGTATATCAGTTTCTTGGATTTCCTAACAATGGTTTCATTGTTTAAACAATGTATTCAGTTTTACTTTATTTTACATTTCTAGAAATTCACACCGGCGAACACCTTTAAAACGAAAAAATATTTACTTCATTCATTTGTAAATAGGCTTTTTTATTAGGAAATTAATTTTTCAGCCGTGCACCGGAATGTAATGCGAAAATATTACGTGTTTTGTATTCGGTATATCATTTTCCAGGAATTCTTAACAATGGTTTCATTGTTTAAAGAATGTATTCGCTTTTACCTTATTTTACATTTCTAAAAATTCACACTGGCGAACAAATTTAAAACCGAAATATTTTTACGTCATTCATTTTTAAATGTGCTTATTTATTAGGAAATTAATTTTCAGCCGTGCACCGGAATTTAATTCGAAAATATTGCGTGTTTTGTATTCGGTATATCAGTTTCTAGGATTTCCTAACAATCGTTTCATTGTTTAAACAATGTATTCTGTTTTACTTTATTTTACATTTCTAGAAATTCACACCGGCGAACACCTTTAAAATGAAAAAATATTAACGTCATTCATTTGGAAATGTGCTTTTTTATTAGGAAATTAATTTTCTGCCGTGCACCGGAATGTAATTCGAAAATATTGCGTGTTTTGTACTCGGTATATCAATTTCCAGGGTTCCCTAACAATGGTTTCATTGTTTAAACAATGTATTCAATTTTGCTTCATTTTACATTTCTAAAAATTCACACAGGCGAACAACTTTAAAACCGAGAAATATTTACGTCTTTCATTTGGAAATGTGCTTATTTATTAGAAAATTAATTTTCAGCCGTACAGCAGAATTTAATTCGAAAATATTGCGTGTTTTGTATTCGGTATATCAGTTTAAAGGATTTCCTAACAATGGTCTCATTGTTTGAACAATGCATTCAGTTTTACTTTATTTTACATTTCTAAAAACTCACACAGGCGAACAACTTTAAAACCGAGAAATTTTTACGTCTTTCATTTGTAAATGTGCTTTTTTATTAGAAAATTAATTTTCAGGCGTGCACCAGAATTTAATTCGAAAATATTGCGTGTTTTGTATTCGGTATATCAGTTTCAAGGATTTCCTAACAATGGTCTCATTGTTTAAACAATGCATTCAGTTTTACTTTATTATACATTTCTAAAAATTCACACAGGCGAACACCTTTAAAACGAAAAAATATTTACGTCATTCATTTGGAAATGTGCTTATTTATTAGGAAATAATTTTCAGCCGTGCACCGGAATGTAATTCGAAAATATTGCGTGTTTTGTATACGGTATATCAATTTCCAGGGTTCACTAATAATGGTTACATTTTTAAACAATGTATTCAGTTTTACTTTATTTTACATTTCTAAAAATTCACACAGGCGAACACCTTTAAAACGAAAAAATATTTACGTCATTCATTTGGAAATGTGCTTTTTTATTAGGAAATTAATTTTCAGCCGTGCACCAGAACTTAATTCGAAAATATTGCGCGTTTTGTATTCGGTATATCAGTTTCAAGGATTTCCTAACAATGGTCTCATTGTATAAAAAATGCATTCAGTTTTACTTTATTATACATTTCTAAAAATTCACACAGGCAAACACCTTTAAAACGAAAAAAGAATTACGTCATTCATTTGAAAATGTGCTTTTTTAGTAGGAAATTAATTTTCAGCCGTGCACCGGAATGTAATGCGAAAATATTGCGTATTTTGAATTCGGTATATCATTTTCCAAGATTTCCTAACAATGGTTTCATTGCTTAAACAGTGTATTCAGTTTTGCTTCATTTTACATTTCTAAAAATTCACACAGGCGAACAACTTTAAAACCGAGAAATTTTTACGTCTTTCGTTTGGAAATGTGCTTATTTATTAGGAAATTAATTTTCAGCCGTGCACTGGAATTTAATTCGAAAATATTGCGTGTTTTGTATTCGGTATATCAGTTTCAAGGATTTCCTAACAATGGTCTCATTGTTTAAACAATGCATTCAGTTTTACTTTATTATACATTTCTAAAAATTCACACAGGCGAACACCTTTAAAACGAAAAAATATTTACGTCATTCATTTGGAAATGTGCTTTTTTATTAGGAAATTAATTTTCAGCCGTGCACCGGAATGTAATGCGAAAATATTACGTGTTTTGTATTCGGTATATTATTTTCCAGGAATTCTTAACAATGGTTTCATTGTTTAAAGAATGTATTCGCTTTTACCTTATTTTACATTTCTAAAAACTCACACTGGCGAACAAATTTAAAACCGAAATATTTTTACGTCATTCATTTTTAAATGTGCTTATTTATTAGGAAATTAATTTTCAGCCGTGCACCGGAATTTAATTCGAAAATATTGCGTGTTTTGTATTCGGTATATCAGTTTCTAGGATTTCCTAACAATCGTTTCTTTGTTTAAACAATGTATTCTGTTTTACTTTATTTTACATTTCTAGAAATTCACACCGGCGAACACCTTTAAAACGAAAAAATATTTACGTCATTCATTTGAAAATGTGCTTTTTAATTAGGAAATTAATTTTCAGACGTGCACCGGAATGTAATGCGAAAATATTGCGTGTTTTTTATTCGGTATATCAGTTTCCAGGATTCCCTAACAATGGTTTCATTTTTTAAACAATGTATTCAGTTTTACATTATTATACATTTCTAAAAACACCCACGGGCGAACACCTTTAAAACGAAAAAATATTTACGTCATTCATTTGGAAATGTGCTTTTTTATTAGGAAATTAATTTTCAGCCGTGCACCGGAATGTAATGCGAAAATATTGCTTGTTTTGTATTCGGTATATCATTTTTCAGGAATTCTTAACAATGGTTTCATTGTTTAAACAATGTATTCGGTTTTACTTTATTTTACATTTCTAAAAACTCACACAGGTGATCTACTTTAAAACCGAAAATTTTTTACGTCATTCATTTTGAAATGTGCTTATTTATTAGGAAATAATTTTCAGCCGTGCACCGGAATGTAATTCGAAAATATTGCGTGTTTTGTATTCGGTATATCAATTTCCTGGTTTCACTAACAATGGTTTCATTTTTAAACAATGTATTCAGTTTTACTTTATTTTACATTTCTAAAAACTCACACTGGCGAACTACTTTAAAACCGAAAAATTTTTACACAATTCATTTGAAAATTTTTTTATGCCCAAGCCGGGAATCGAACCTGGTCCCCTGGAATTGATCTCCAATGCTCTACCACTAAGCCACAAGGTCGATGGCATCTCTCACTTATAAAAGTCGGTAAGGTTGCAACCACAGCACTAGATGGAAAAGACTTCATGAGCGCACAATCTAGTGGCGAATCATGAGTAGCAAATGAACCCAGTATCGGTGAATATACATTTTTAATTAATTTTTCAACTACATTTCAGCAGTGAAATTACGTTTCAAATTATTGAATATTAAATAGGTGAATAATCACATTGCTAACAAGTCGTAAACAGTCTTATATAAGTGACAGATGCCAAGCTGGGCACCGTCATTGTGGCTTAGTGTTAGAGCACTGGAGCTCCAGGGGCCCGGGATCGATTCCCGTCTTGGACATTTTTCACTAAGTTCGTTTACGATTTGTTAGCAATGTGATTATTCACGTATTTAATATTCAATTGTTTCATTGTTTAAACAATATTCGGTTTTACTTTATTTTGCATTTAAAAAACTCACGCAGGTGAACTACTTTAAAACCGAAAAATTTTTACTTCATTCATTTGTAAATAGGCTTTTTTATTAGGAAATTAATTTTCAGCCGTGCACCGGAATTTAATTCGAAAATATTGCGTTTTTTGTATTCGGTATATCAGTTTCAAGGATTTCCTAACAATAGTCTCATTTTTTGAACAATGCATTCACTTTTACTTTATTTTACATTTCTAAAAACTCACACTGGCGAACAACTTTAAAACCGAAAAATTTTTACGTCATTCATTTTTAAATGTGCTTATTTATAAGGAAATTAATTTTCAGCCGTGCACCGGAATTTAATTCGAAAATATTGCGCGTTTTGTATTCTGTATATCAGTTTCTTGGATTTCCTAACAATGGTTTCATTGTTTAAACAATGTATTCAGTTTTACTTTATTTTACATTTCTAGAAATTCACACCGGCGAACACCTTTAAAACGAAAAAATATTTACTTCATTCATTTGTAAATAGGCTTTTTTATTAGGAAATTAATTTTTCAGCCGTGCACCGGAATTTAATTCGAAAATATTGCGTGTTTTGTATTCGGTATATCAGTTTCAAGGATTTCCTAACAATAGTCTCATTTTTTGAACAATGCATTCAGTTTTACTTTATTTTACATTTCTAAAAACTCACACTGGCGAACAACTTTAAAACCGAAAAATTTTTACGTCATTCATTTTTAAATGTGCTTATTTATAAGGAAATTAATTTTCAGCCGTGCACCGGAATTTAATTCGAAAATATTGCGCGTTTTGTATTCGGTATATCAGTTTCTTGGATTTCCTAACAATGGTTTCATTGTTTAAACAATGTATTCAGTTTTACTTTATTTTACATTTCTAGAAATTCACACCGGCGAACACCTTTAAAACGAAAAAATATTTACTTCATTCATTTGTAAATGGGCTTTTTTATTAGGAAATTAATTTTTCAGCCGTGCACCGGAATTTAATTCGAAAATATTGCGTGTTTTGTATTCGGTATATCAGTTTCAAGGATTTCCTAACAATGGTCTCATCGTTTGAACAATGCATTCAGTTTTACTTTATTTTACATTTCTAAAAACTCACACAGGCGAACAACTTTAAAACCGAGAAATTTTTACGTCTTTCATTTGTAAATGTGCTTTTTTATTAGAAAATTAATTTTCAGGCGTGCACCAGAATTTAATTCGAAAATATTGCGTGTTTTGTATTCGGTATATCAGTTTCAAGGATTTCCTAACAATGGTCTCATTGTTTAAACAATGCATTCAGTTTTACTTTATTATACATTTCTAAAAATTCACACAGGCGAACACCTTTAAAACGAAAAAATATTTACGTCATTCATTTGGAAATGTGCTTTTTTATTAGGAAATTAATTTTCAGCCGTGCACCGGAATGTAATGCGAAAATATTACGTGTTTTGTATTCGGTATATCATTTTCCAGGAATTCTTAACAATGGTTTCATTGTTTAAAGAATGTATTCGCTTTTACCTTATTTTACATTTCTAAAAATTCACACTGGCGAACAAATTTAAAACCGAAATATTTTTACGTCATTCATTTTTAAATGTGCTTATTTATTAGGAAATTAATTTTCAGCCGTGCACCGGAATTTAATTCGAAAATATTGCATGTTTTGTATTCGGTATATCAGTTTCTAGGATTTCCTAACAATCGTTTCATTGTTTAAACAATGTATTCTGTTTTACTTTATTTTACATTTTTGGAAATTCACACCGGCGAACACCTTTAAAACGAAAAAATATTTACTTCATTCATTTGGAAATGTGCTTTTTTATTAGGAAATTAATTTTCTGCCGTGCACCGGAATGTAATTCGAAAATATTGCGTGTTTTGTACTCGGTATATCAATTTCCAGGGTTCCCTAACAATGGTTTCATTGTTTAAACAATGTATTCAGTTTTGCTTCATTTTACATTTCTAAAAATTCACACAGGCGAACAACTTTAAAACCGAGAAATATTTACGTCTTTCATTTGGAAATGTACTTATTTATTAGAAAATTAATTTTCAGCCGTACAGCAGAATTTAATTCGAAAATATTGCGTGTTTTGTATTCGGTATATCAGTTTCAAGGATTTCCTAACAATGGTCTCATTGTTTAAACAATGCATTCAGTTTTACTTTATTATACATTTCTAAAAATTCACACAGGCGAACACCTTTAAAACGAAAAAATATTTACGTCATTCATTTGGAAATGTGCTTTTTTATTAGGAAATTAATTTTCAGCCGTGCACCGGAATGTAATGCAAAAATATTGCGTGTTTTGTATTCGGTATATCATTTTCCAGGAATTCTTAACAATGGTTTCATTGTTTAAACAATGTATTCTCTTTTACTTTATTTTACATTTCTAAAAACTCACACAGGTGATCTACTTTAAAACCGAAATTTTTTACGTCATTCATTTGGAAATGTGCTTATTTATTAGGAAATAATTTTCAGCCGTGCACCGGAATGTAATTCGAAAATATTTCGTGTTTTGTATACGGTATATCAATTTCCAGGGTTCACTAATAATGGTTACATTTTTAAACAATGTATTCAGTTTTACTTTATTTTACATTTCTAAAAATTCACACAGGCGAACACCTTTAAAACGAAAACATATTTACTTCATTCATTTGGAAATGTGCTTTTTTATTAGGAAATTAATTTTCTGCCGTGCACCGGAATGTAATTCGAAAATATTGCGTGTTTTGTACTCGGTATATCCTTTTCCAAGTTTTCCTAACAATGGTTTCATTGCTTAAACAGTGTATTCAGTTTTGCTTCATTTTACATTTCTAAAAATTCACACAGGCGAACAACTTTAAAACCGAGAAATTTTTACGTCTTTCATTTGGAAATGTGCTTATTTATTACAAAATTAATTTTCAGCCGTGCACCAGAATTTAATTCAAAAATATTGCGTGTTTTGTATTCGGTATATCAGTTTCAAGGATTTCAAAACAATGGTCTCATTGTTTAAACAATGCATTCAGTTTTACTTTATTATACATTTCTAAAAATTCACACAGGCGAACACCTTTAAAACGAAAAAATATTTACGTCATTCATTTGGAAATGTGCTTTTTTATTAGGAAATTAATTTTCAGCCGTGCACCGGAATGTAATGCGAAAATATTGCGTGTTTTGTATTCGGTATATCATTTTCCAGGAATTCTTGACAATGGTTTCATTGTTTAAACAATGTATTCGGTTTTACTTTATTTTATATTTCTATAAACTCACACAGGTGATCTACTTTAAAACCGAAAACTTTTTACGTCATTCATTTGGAAATGTGCTTATTTATTAGGAAATTAATTTTCTGCCGTGCACCGGAATGTAATTCGAAAATATTGCGTGTTTTGTACTCGGTATATCAATTTCCAGGGTTCCCTAACAATGGTTTAATTGTTTAAACAATGTATTCAGTTTTGCTTCATTTTACATTTCTAAAAATTCACACAGGCGAACAACTTTAAAACCGAGAAATATTTACGTCTTTCATTTGGAAATGTGCTTATTTATTAGAAAATTAATTTTCAGCCGTACAGCAGAATTTAATTCGAAAATATTGCGTGTTTTGTATTCGGTATATCAGTTTAAAGGATTTCCTAACAATGGTCTCATTGTTTGAACAATGCATTCAGTTTTACTTTATTTTACATTTCTAAAAACTCACACAGGCGAACAACTTTAAAACCGAGAAATTTTTACGTCTTTCATTTGTAAATGTGCTTTTTTATTAGAAAATTAATTTTCAGGCGTGCACCAGAATTTAATTCGAAAATATTGCGTGTTTTGTATTCGGTATATCAGTTTCAAGGATTTCCTAACAATGGTCTCATTGTTTAAACAATGCATTCAGTTTTACTTTATTATACATTTCTAAAAATTCACACAGGCGAACACCTTTAAAACGAAAAAATATTTACGTCATTCATTTGGAAATGTGCTTTTTTATTAGGAAATTAATTTTCAGCCGTGCACCGGAATGTAATGCAAAAATATTGCGTGTTTTGTATTCGGTATATCATTTTCCAGGAATTCTTAACAATGGTTTCATTGTTTAAACAATGTATTCTCATTTACTTTATTTTACATTTCTAAAAACTCACACAGGTGATCTACTTTAAAACCGAAATTTTTTACGTCATTCATTTGGAAATGTGCTTATTTATTAGGAAATAATTTTCAGCCGTGCACCGGAATGTAATTCGAAAATATTGCGTGTTTTGTATACGGTATATCAATTTCCAGGGTTCACTAATAATGGTTACATTTTTAAACAATGTATTCAGTTTCACTTTATTTTACATTTCTAAAAATTCACACAGGCGAACACCTTTAAAACGAAAACATATTTACTTCATTCATTTGGAAATGTGCTTTTTTATTAGGAAATTAATTTTCTGCCGTGCACCGGAATGTAATTCGAAAATATTGCGTGTTTTGTACTCGGTATATCCTTTTCCAAGTTTTCCTAACAATAGTTTCATTGCATAAACAATGTATTCAGTTTTGCTTCATTTTACATTTTTAAAAATTCACACAGGCGAACAACTTTAAAACCGAGAAATTTTTACGTCTTTCATTTGGAAATGTGCTTATTTATTAGAAAATTAATTTTCAGCCGTGCACCAGAACTTAATTCGAAAATATTGCGCGTTTTGTATTCGGTATATCAGTTTCAAGGATTTCCTAACAATGGTCTCATTGTTTAAACAATGCATTCAGTTTTACTTTATTATACATTTCTAAAAATTCACACAGGCGAACACCTTTAAAACGAAAAAATATTTACGTCATTCATTTGGAAATGTGCTTTTTTATTAGGAAATTAATTTTCAGCCGTGCACCGGAATGTAATGCGAAAATATTGCGTGTTTTGTATTCGGTATATCATTTTCCAGGAATTCTTAACAATGGTTTCATTGTTTAAACAATGTATTCGGTTTTACTTTATTTTATATTTGTATAAACTCACACAGGTGATCTACTTTAAAACCGAAAACTTTTTACGTCATTCATTTGGAAATGTGCTTATTTATTAGGAAATTAATTTTCTGCCGTGCACCGGAATGTAATTCGATAATATTGCGTGTTTTGTATACGGTATATCAATTTCCAGGTTTCACTAACAATGGTTTCATTTTTAAACAATGTATTCAGTTTTACTTTATTTTACATTTCTAAAAACTCACACTGGCGAACTACTTTAAAACCGAAAAATTTTTACGTCATTCATTTTTAAATGTGCTTATTTATAAGGAAATTAATTTTCAGCCGTGCACCGGAATTTAATTCGAAAATATTGCGCGTTTTGTATTCGGTATATCAGTTTCTTGGATTTCCTAACAATGGTTTCATTGTTTAAACAATGTATTCAGTTTTACTTTATTTTACATTTCTAGAAATTCACACCGGCGAACACCTTTAAAACGAAAAAATATTTACTTCATTCATTTGTAAATGGGCTTTTTTATTAGGAAATTAATTTTTCAGCCGTGCACCGGAATTTAATTCGAAAATATTGCGTGTTTTGTATTCGGTATATCAGTTTCTAGGATTTCCTAACAATCGTTTCATTGTTTAAACAATGTATTCTGTTTTACTTTATTTTACATTTCTAGAAATTCACACCGGCGAACACCTTTAAAACGAAAAAATATTTACTTCATTCATTTGGAAATGTGCTTTTTTATTAGGAAATTAATTTTCTGCCGTGCACCGGAATGTAATTCGAAAATATTGCGTGTTTTGTACTCGGTATATCAATTTCCAGGGTTCCCTAACAATGGTTTAATTGTTTAAACAATGTATTCAGTTTTGCTTCATTTTACATTTCTAAAAATTCACACAGGCGAACAACTTTAAAACCGAGAAATATTTACGTCTTTCATTTGGAAATGTGCTTATTTATTAGAAAATTAATTTTCAGCCGTACAGCAGAATTTAATTCGAAAATATTGCGTGTTTTGTATTCGGTATATCAGTTTAAAGGATTTCCTAACAATGGTCTCATTGTTTGAACAATGCATTCAGTTTTACTTTATTTTACATTTCTAAAAACTCACACAGGCGAACAACTTTAAAACCGAGAAATTTTTACGTCTTTCATTTGTAAATGTGCTTTTTTATTAGAAAATTAATTTTCAGGCGTGCACCAGAATTTAATTCGAAAATATTGCGTGTTTTGTATTCTGTATATCAGTTTCAAGGATTTCCTAACAATGGTCTCATTGTTTAAACAATGCATTCAGTTTTACTTTATTATACATTTCTAGAAATTCACACCGGCGAACACCTTTAAAACGAAAAAATATTTACTTCATTCATTTGTAAATAGGCTTTTTTATTAGGAAATTAATTTTTCAGCCGTGCACCGGAATTTAATTCGAAAATATTGCGTGTTTTGTATTCGGTATATCAGTTTCAAGGATTTCCTAACAATAGTCTCATTTTTTGAACAATGCATTCAGTTTTACTTTATTTTACATTTCTAGAAATTCACACCGGCGAACACCTTTAAAACGAAAAAATATTTACTTCATTCATTTGTAAATAGGCTTTTTTATTAGGAAATTAATTTTTCAGCCGTGCACCGGAATTTAATTCGAAAATATTGCGCGTTTTGTATTCGGTATATCAGTTTCTTGGATTTCCTAACAATGGTTTCATTGTTTAAACAATGTATTCAGTTTTACTTTATTTTACATTTCTAGAAATTCACACCGGCGAACACCTTTAAAACGAAAAAATATTTACTTCATTCATTTGTAAATGGGCTTTTTTATTAGGAAATTAATTTTTCAGCCGTGCACCGGAATTTAATTCGAAAATATTGCGTGTTTTGTATTCGGTATATCAGTTTCTAGGATTTCCTAACAATCGTTTCATTGTTTAAACAATGTATTCTGTTTTACTTTATTTTACATTTCTAGAAATTCACACCGGCGAACACCTTTAAAACGAAAAAATATTTACTTCATTCATTTGGAAATGTGCTTTTTTATTAGGAAATTAATTTTCTGCCGTGCACCGGAATGTAATTCGAAAATATTGCGTGTTTTGTACTCGGTATATCAATTTCCAGGGTTCCCTAACAATGGTTTAATTGTTTAAACAATGTATTCAGTTTTGCTTCATTTTACATTTCTAAAAATTCACACAGGCGAACAACTTTAAAACCGAGAAATATTTACGTCTTTCATTTGGAAATGTGCTTATTTATTAGAAAATTAATTTTCAGCCGTACAGCAGAATTTAATTCGAAAATATTGCGTGTTTTGTATTCGGTATATCAGTTTAAAGGATTTCCTAACAATGGTCTCATTGTTTGAACAATGCATTCAGTTTTACTTTATTTTACATTTCTAAAAACTCACACAGGCGAACAACTTTAAAACCGAGAAATTTTTACGTCTTTCATTTGTAAATGTGCTTTTTTATTAGAAAATTAATTTTCAGGCGTGCACCAGAATTTAATTCGAAAATATTGCGTGTTTTGTATTCTGTATATCAGTTTCAAGGATTTCCTAACAATGGTCTCATTGTTTAAACAATGCATTCAGTTTTACTTTATTATAAATTTCTAGAAATTCACACCGGCGAACACCTTTAAAACGAAAAAATATTTACTTCATTCATTTGTAAATAGGCTTTTTTATTAGGAAATTAATTTTTCAGCCGTGCACCGGAATTTAATTCGAAAATATTGCGTGTTTTGTATTCGGTATATCAGTTTCAAGGATTTCCTAACAATAGTCTCATTTTTTGAACAATGCATTCAGTTTTACTTTATTTTACATTTCTAAAAACTCACACTGGCGAACAACTTTAAAACCGAAAAATTTTTACGTCATTCATTTTTAAATGTGCTTATTTATAAGGAAATTAATTTTCAGCCGTGCACCGGAATTTAATTCGAAAATATTGCGCGTTTTGTATTCGGTATATCAGTTTCTTGGATTTCCTAACAATGGTTTCATTGTTTAAACAATGTATTCAGTTTTACTTTATTTTACATTTCTAGAAATTCACACCGGCGAACACCTTTAAAACGAAAAAATATTTACTTCATTCATTTGTAAATGGGCTTTTTTATTAGGAAATTAATTTTTCAGCCGTGCACCGGAATTTAATTCGAAAATATTGCGTGTTTTGTATTCGGTATATCAGTTTCAAGGATTTCCTAACAATGGTCTCATCGTTTGAACAATGCATTCAGTTTTACTTTATTTTACATTTCTAAAAACTCACACAGGCGAACAACTTTAAAACCGAGAAATTTTTACGTCTTTCATTTGTAAATGTGCTTTTTTATTAGAAAATTAATTTTCAGGCGTGCACCAGAATTTAATTCGAAAATATTGCGTGTTTTGTATTCGGTATATCAGTTTCAAGGATTTCCTAACAATGGTCTCATTGTTTAAACAATGCATTCAGTTTTACTTTATTATACATTTCTAAAAATTCACACAGGCGAACACCTTTAAAACGAAAAAATATTTACGTCATTCATTTGGAAATGTGCTTTTTTATTAGGAAATTAATTTTCAGCCGTGCACCGGAATGTAATGCAAAAATATTACGTGTTTTGTATTCGGTATATCATTTTCCAGGAATTCTTAACAATGGTTTCATTGTTTAAAGAATGTATTCGCTTTTACCTTATTTTACATTTCTAAAAATTCACACTGGCGAACAAATTTAAAACCGAAATATTTTTACGTCATTCATTTTTAAATGTGCTTATTTATTAGGAAATTAATTTTCAGCCGTGCACCGGAATTTAATTCGAAAATATTGCATGTTTTGTATTCGGTATATCAGTTTCTAGGATTTCCTAACAATCGTTTCATTGTTTAAACAATGTATTCTGTTTTACTTTATTTTACATTTTTGGAAATTCACACCGGCGAACACCTTTAAAACGAAAAAATATTTACTTCATTCATTTGGAAATGTGCTTTTTTATTAGGAAATTAATTTTCTGCCGTGCACCGGAATGTAATTCGAAAATATTGCGTGTTTTGTACTCGGTATATCAATTTCCAGGGTTCCCTAACAATGGTTTCATTGTTTAAACAATGTATTCAGTTTTGCTTCATTTTACATTTCTAAAAATTCACACAGGCGAACAACTTTAAAACCGAGAAATATTTACGTCTTTCATTTGGAAATGTACTTATTTATTAGAAAATTAATTTTCAGCCGTACAGCAGAATTTAATTCGAAAATATTGCGTGTTTTGTATTCGGTATATCAGTTTCAAGGATTTCCTAACAATGGTCTCATTGTTTAAACAATGCATTCAGTTTTACTTTATTATACATTTCTAAAAATTCACACAGGCGAACACCTTTAAAACGAAAAAATATTTACGTCATTCATTTGGAAATGTGCTTTTTTATTAGGAAATTAATTTTCAGCCGTGCACCGGAATGTAATGCAAAAATATTGCGTGTTTTGTATTCGGTATATCATTTTCCAGGAATTCTTAACAATGGTTTCATTGTTTAAACAATGTATTCTCTTTTACTTTATTTTACATTTCTAAAAACTCACACAGGTGATCTACTTTAAAACCGAAATTTTTTACGTCATTCATTTGGAAATGTGCTTATTTATTAGGAAATAATTTTCAGCCGTGCACCGGAATGTAATTCGAAAATATTTCGTGTTTTGTATACGGTATATCAATTTCCAGGGTTCACTAATAATGGTTACATTTTTAAACAATGTATTCAGTTTTACTTTATTTTACATTTCTAAAAATTCACACAGGCGAACACCTTTAAAACGAAAACATATTTACTTCATTCATTTGGAAATGTGCTTTTTTATTAGGAAATTAATTTTCTGCCGTGCACCGGAATGTAATTCGAAAATATTGCGTGTTTTGTACTCGGTATATCCTTTTCCAAGTTTTCCTAACAATGGTTTCATTGCTTAAACAGTGTATTCAGTTTTGCTTCATTTTACATTTCTAAAAATTCACACAGGCGAACAACTTTAAAACCGAGAAATTTTTACGTCTTTCATTTGGAAATGTGCTTATTTATTACAAAATTAATTTTCAGCCGTGCACCAGAATTTAATTCAAAAATATTGCGTGTTTTGTATTCGGTATATCAGTTTCAAGGATTTCAAAACAATGGTCTCATTGTTTAAACAATGCATTCAGTTTTACTTTATTATACATTTCTAAAAATTCACACAGGCGAACACCTTTAAAACGAAAAAATATTTACGTCATTCATTTGGAAATGTGCTTTTTTATTAGGAAATTAATTTTCAGCCGTGCACCGGAATGTAATGCGAAAATATTGCGTGTTTTGTATTCGGTATATCATTTTCCAGGAATTCTTGACAATGGTTTCATTGTTTAAACAATGTATTCGGTTTTACTTTATTTTATATTTCTATAAACTCACACAGGTGATCTACTTTAAAACCGAAAACTTTTTACGTCATTCATTTGGAAATGTGCTTATTTATTAGGAAATTAATTTTCTGCCGTGCACCGGAATGTAATTCGAAAATATTGCGTGTTTTGTACTCGGTATATCAATTTCCAGGGTTCCCTAACAATGGTTTAATTGTTTAAACAATGTATTCAGTTTTGCTTCATTTTACATTTCTAAAAATTCACACAGGCGAACAACTTTAAAACCGAGAAATATTTACGTCTTTCATTTGGAAATGTGCTTATTTATTAGAAAATTAATTTTCAGCCGTACAGCAGAATTTAATTCGAAAATATTGCGTGTTTTGTATTCGGTATATCAGTTTAAAGGATTTCCTAACAATGGTCTCATTGTTTGAACAATGCATTCAGTTTTACTTTATTTTACATTTCTAAAAACTCACACAGGCGAACAACTTTAAAACCGAGAAATTTTTACGTCTTTCATTTGTAAATGTGCTTTTTTATTAGAAAATTAATTTTCAGGCGTGCACCAGAATTTAATTCGAAAATATTGCGTGTTTTGTATACGGTATATCAATTTCCAGGGTTCACTAATAATGGTTACATTTTTAAACAATGTATTCAGTTTCACTTTATTTTACATTTCTAAAAATTCACACAGGCGAACACCTTTAAAACGAAAACATATTTACTTCATTCATTTGGAAATGTGCTTTTTTATTAGGAAATTAATTTTCTGCCGTGCACCGGAATGTAATTCGAAAATATTGCGTGTTTTGTACTCGGTATATCCTTTTCCAAGTTTTCCTAACAATAGTTTCATTGCATAAACAATGTATTCAGTTTTGCTTCATTTTACATTTTTAAAAATTCACACAGGCGAACAACTTTAAAACCGAGAAATTTTTACGTCTTTCATTTGGAAATGTGCTTATTTATTAGAAAATTAATTTTCAGCCGTGCACCAGAACTTAATTCGAAAATATTGCGCGTTTTGTATTCGGTATATCAGTTTCAAGGATTTCCTAACAATGGTCTCATTGTTTAAACAATGCATTCAGTTTTACTTTATTATACATTTCTAAAAATTCACACAGGCGAACACCTTTAAAACGAAAAAATATTTACGTCATTCATTTGGAAATGTGCTTTTTTATTAGGAAATTAATTTTCAGCCGTGCACCGGAATGTAATGCGAAAATATTGCGTGTTTTGTATTCGGTATATCATTTTCCAGGAATTCTTAACAATGGTTTCATTGTTTAAACAATGTATTCGGTTTTACTTTATTTTATATTTGTATAAACTCACACAGGTGATCTACTTTAAAACCGAAAACTTTTTACGTCATTCATTTGGAAATGTGCTTATTTATTAGGAAATTAATTTTCTGCCGTGCACCGGAATGTAATTCGATAATATTGCGTGTTTTGTATACGGTATATCAATTTCCAGGTTTCACTAACAATGGTTTCATTTTTAAACAATGTATTCAGTTTTACTTTATTTTACATTTCTAAAAACTCACACTGGCGAACTACTTTAAAACCGAAAAATTTTTACGTCATTCATTTTTAAATGTGCTTATTTATAAGGAAATTAATTTTCAGCCGTGCACCGGAATTTAATTCGAAAATATTGCGCGTTTTGTATTCGGTATATCAGTTTCTTGGATTTCCTAACAATGGTTTCATTGTTTAAACAATGTATTCAGTTTTACTTTATTTTACATTTCTAGAAATTCACACCGGCGAACACCTTTAAAACGAAAAAATATTTACTTCATTCATTTGTAAATGGGCTTTTTTATTAGGAAATTAATTTTTCAGCCGTGCACCGGAATTTAATTCGAAAATATTGCGTGTTTTGTATTCGGTATATCAGTTTCTAGGATTTCCTAACAATCGTTTCATTGTTTAAACAATGTATTCTGTTTTACTTTATTTTACATTTCTAGAAATTCACACCGGCGAACACCTTTAAAACGAAAAAATATTTACTTCATTCATTTGGAAATGTGCTTTTTTATTAGGAAATTAATTTTCTGCCGTGCACCGGAATGTAATTCGAAAATATTGCGTGTTTTGTACTCGGTATATCAATTTCCAGGGTTCCCTAACAATGGTTTAATTTTTTAAACAATGTATTCAGTTTTGCTTCATTTTACATTTCTAAAAATTCACACAGGCGAACAACTTTAAAACCGAGAAATATTTACGTCTTTCATTTGGAAATGTGCTTATTTATTAGAAAATTAATTTTCAGCCGTACAGCAGAATTTAATTCGAAAATATTGCGTGTTTTGTATTCGGTATATCAGTTTAAAGGATTTCCTAACAATGGTCTCATTGTTTGAACAATGCATTCAGTTTTACTTTATTTTACATTTCTAAAAACTCACACAGGCGAACAACTTTAAAACCGAGAAATTTTTACGTCTTTCATTTGTAAATGTGCTTTTTTATTAGAAAATTAATTTTCAGGCGTGCACCAGAATTTAATTCGAAAATATTGCGTGTTTTGTATTCTGTATATCAGTTTCAAGGATTTCCTAACAATGGTCTCATTGTTTAAACAATGCATTCAGTTTTACTTTATTATACATTTCTAAAAATTCACACAGGCGAACACCTTTAAAACGAAAAAATATTTACGTCATTCATTTGGAAATGTGCTTTTTTATTAGGAAATTAATTTTCAGCCGTGCACCGGAATGTAATGCAAAAATATTGCGTGTTTTGTATTCGGTATATCAGTTTCAAGGATTTCCTAACAATGGTCTCATTGTTTGAACAATGCATTCAGTTTTACTTTATTTTACATTTCTAAAAACTCACACAGGCGAACAACTTTAAAACCGAGAAATTTTTACGTCTTTCATTTGTAAATGTGCTTTTTTATTAGAAAATTAATTTTCAGGCGTGCACCAGAATTTAATTCGAAAATATTGCGTGTTTTGTATTCGGTATATCAGTTTCAAGGATTTCCTAACAATGGTCTCATTGTTTAAACAATGCATTCAGTTTTACTTTATTATACATTTCTAAAAATTGACACAGGCGAACACCTTTAAAACGAAAAAATATTTACGTCATTCATTTGGAAATGTGCTTTTTTATTAGGAAATTAATTTTCAGCCGTGCACCGGAATGTAATGCGAAAATATTACGTGTTTTGTATTCGGTATATCATTTTCCAGGAATTCTTAACAATGGTTTCATTGTTTAAAGAATGTATTCGCTTTTACCTTATTTTACATTTCTAAAAACTCACACTGGTGAACAAATTTAAAACCGAAATATTTTTACGTCATTCATTTTTAAATGTGCTTATTTATTAGGAAATTAATTTTCAGCCGTGCACCGGAATTTAATTCGAAAATATTGCGTGTTTTGTATTCGGTATATCAGTTTCTAGGATTTCCTAACAATCGTTTCATTGTTTAAACAATGTATTCTGTTTTACTTTATTTTACATTTCTAGAAATTCACACCGGCGAACACCTTTAAAACGAAAAAATATTTACGTCATTCATTTGAAAATGTGCTTTTTAATTAGGAAATTAATTTTCAGACGTGCACCGGAATGTAATGCGAAAATATTGCGTGTTTTTTATTCGGTATATCAGTTTCCAGGATTCCCTAACAATGGTTTCATTTTTTAAACAATGTATTCAGTTTTACATTATTATACATTTCTAAAAACTCCCACGGGCGAACACCTTTAAAACGAAAAAATATTTACGTCATTCATTTGGAAATGTGCTTTTTTAATAGGAAATAATTTTCAGCCGTGCACCGGAATGTAATTCGAAAATATTGCGTGTTTTGTATTCGGTATATCAATTTCCAGGTTTCACTAACAATGGTTTCATTTTTAAACAATGTATTCAGTTTTACTTTATTTTACATTTCTAAAAACTCACACTGGCGAACTACTTTAAAACCGAAAAATTTTTACACAATTCATTTGAAAATTTTCTTATGCCCAAGCCGGGAATCGAACCTGGTCCCCTGGAATTGATCTCCAATGCTCTACCACTAAGCCACAAGGTCGATGGCATCTCTCACTTATAAAAGTCGGTAAGGTTGCAACCACAGCACTAGATGGAAAAGACTTCATGAGCGCACAATCTAGTGGCGAATCATGAGTAGCAAATGAACCCAGTATCGGTGAATATACATTTTTAATTAATTTTTCAACTACATTTCAGCAGTGAAATTACGTTTCAAATTATTGAATATTAAATACGTGAATAATCACATTGCTAACAAGTCGTAAACAGTCTTATATAAGTGACAGATGCCAAGCTGGGCACCGTCCTTGTGGCTTAGTGTTAGAGCACTGGAGCTCCAGGGGCCCGGGATCGATTCCCGTCTTGGACATTTTTCACTAAGTTGGTTTACGATTTGTTAGCAATGTGATTATTCACGTATTTAATATTCAATTGTTTCATTGTTTAAACAATATTCGGTTTTACTTTATTTTGCATTTAAAAAACTCACGCAGGTGAACTACTTTAAAACCGAAAAATTTTTACTTCATTCATTTGTAAATAGGCTTTTTTATTAGGAAATTAATTTTCAGCCGTGCACCGGAATTTAATTCGAAAATATTGCGTGTTTTGTATTCGGTATATCAGTTTCAAGGATTTCCTAACAATAGCCTCATTTTTTGAACAATGCATTCAGTTTTACTTTATTTTACATTTCTAAAAACTCACACTGGCGAACAACTTTAAAACCGAAAAATTTTTACGTCATTCATTTTTAAATGTGCTTATTTATAAGGAAATTAATTTTCAGCCGTGCACCGGAATTTAATTCGAAAATATTGCGCGTTTTGTATTCGGTATATCAGTTTCTTGGATTTCCTAACAATGGTTTCATTGTTTAAACAATGTATTCAGTTTTACTTTATTTTACATTTCTAGAAATTCACACCGGCGAACACCTTTAAAACTAAAAAATATTTACTTCATTCATTTGTAAATAGGCTTTTTTATTAGGAAATTAATTTTTCAGCCGTGCACCGGAATGTAATGCGAAAATATTACGTGTTTTGTATTCGGTATATCATTTTCCAGGAATTCTTAACAATGGTTTCATTGTTTAAAGAATGTATTCGCTTTTACCTTATTTTACATTTCTAAAAATTCACACTGGCGAACAAATTTAAAACCGAAATATTTTTACGTCATTCATTTTTAAATGTGCTTATTTATTAGGAAATTAATTTTCAGCCGTGCACCGGAATTTAATTCGAAAATATTGCGTGTTTTGTATTCGGTATATCAGTTTCTAGGATTTCCTAACAATCGTTTCATTGTTTAAACAATGTATTCTGTTTTACTTTATTTTACATTTCTACAAATTCACACCGGCGAACACCTTTAAAATGAAAAAATATTAACTTCATTCATTTGGAAATGTGCTTTTTTATTAGGAAATTAATTTTCTGCCGTGCACCGGAATGTAATTCGAAAATATTGCGTGTTTTGTACTCGGTATATCAATTTCCAGGGTTCCCTAACAATGGTTTCATTGTTTAAACAATGTATTCAATTTTTCTTCATTTTACATTTCTAAAAATTCACACAGGCGAACAACTTTAAAACCGAGAAATATTTACGTCTTTCATTTGGAAATGTGCTTATTTATTAGAAAATTAATTTTCAGCCGTACAGCAGAATTTAATTCGAAAATATTGCGTGTTTTGTATTCGGTATATCAGTTTAAAGGATTTCCTAACAATGGTCTCATTGTTTGAACAATGCATTCAGTTTTACTTTATTTTACATTTCTAAAAACTCACACAGGCGAACAACTTTAAAACCGAGAAATTTTTACGTCTTTCATTTGTAAATGTGCTTTTTTATTAGAAAATTAATTTTCAGGCGTGCACCAGAATTTAATTCGAAAATATTGCGTGTTTTGTATTCGGTATATCAGTTTCAAGGATTTCCTAACAATGGTCTCATTGTTTAAACAATGCATTCAGTTTTACTTTATTATACATTTCTAAAAATTCACACAGGCGAACACCTTTAAAACGAAAAAATATTTACGTCATTCATTTGGAAATGTGCTTTTTTATTAGGAAATTAATTTTCAGCCGTGCACCGGAATGTAATGCAAAAATATTGCGTGTTTTGTACTCGGTATATCAATTTCCAGGGTTCCCTAACAATGGTTTCATTGTTTAAACAATGTATTCAGTTTTGCTTCATTTTACATTTCTAAAAATTCACACAGGCGAACAACTTTAAAACCGAGAAATATTTACGTCTTTCTTTTGGAAATGTACTTATTTATTAGAAAATTAATTTTCAGCCGTACAGCAGAATTTAATTCGAAAATATTGCGTGTTTTGTATTCGGTATATCAGTTTCAAGGATTTCCTAACAATGGTCTCATTGTTTAAACAATGCATTCAGTTTTACTTTATTATACATTTCTAAAAATTCACACAGGCGAACACCTTTAAAACGAAAAAATATTTACGTCATTCATTTGGAAATGTGCTTTTTTATTAGGAAATTAATTTTCAGCCGTGCACCGGAATGTAATGCAAAAATATTGCGTGTTTTGTATTCGGTATATCATTTTCCAGGAATTCTTAACAATGGTTTCATTGTTTAAACAATGTATTCTCTTTTACTTTATTTTACATTTCTAAAAACTCACACAGGTGATCTACTTTAAAACCGAAATTTTTTACGTCATTCATTTGGAAATGTGCTTATTTATTAGGAAATAATTTTCAGCCGTGCACCGGAATGTAATTCGAAAATATTGCGTGTTTTGTATACGGTATATCAATTTCCAGGGTTCACTAATAATGGTTACATTTTTAAACAATGTATTCAGTTTTACTTTATTTTACATTTCTAAAAATTCACACAGGCGAACACCTTTAAAACGAAAACATATTTACTTCATTCATTTGGAAATGTGCTTTTTTATTAGGAAATTAATTTTCTGCCGTGCACCGGAATGTAATTCGAAAATATTGCGTGTTTTGTACTCGGTATATCCTTTTCCAAGTTTTCCTAACAATGGTTTCATTGCTTAAACAATGTCTTCGGTTTTACTTTATTTTACATTTCTAGAAATTCACACCGGCGAACACCTTTAAAACGAAAAAATATTTACGTCATTCATTTGAAAATGTGCTTTTTAATTAGGAAATTAATTTTCAGACGTGCACCGGAATGTAATGCGAAAATATTGCGTGTTTTTTATTCGGTATATCAGTTTCCAGGATTCCCTAACAATGGTTTCATTTTTTAAACAATGTATTCAGTTTTACATTATTATACATTTCTAAAAACACCCACGGGCGAACACCTTTAAAACGAAAAAATATTTACGTCATTCATTTGGAAATGTGCTTTTTTATTAGGAAATTAATTTTCAGCCGTGCACCGGAATGTAATGCGAAAATATTGCTTGTTTTGTATTCGGTATATCATTTTCCAGGAATTCTTAACAATGGTTTCATTGTTTAAACAATGTATTCGGTTTTACTTTATTTTACATTTCTAAAAACTCACACAGGTGATCTACTTTAAAACCGAAATTTTTTTACGTCATTCATTTTGAAATGTGCTTATTTATTAGGAAATAATTTTCAGCCGTGCACCGGAATGTAATTCGAAAATATTGCGTGTTTTGTATTCGGTATATCAATTTCCAGGTTTCACTAACAATGGTTTCATTTTTAAACAATGTATTCAGTTTTACTTTATTTTACATTTCTAAAAACTCACACTGGCGAACTACTTTAAAACCGAAAAATTTTTACACAATTCATTTGAAAATTTTTTTATGCCCAAGCCGGGAATCGAACCTGGTCCCCTGGAATTGATCTCCAATGCTCTACCACTAAGCCACAAGGTCGATGGCATCTCTCACTTATAAAAGTCGGTAAGGTTGCAACCACAGCACTAGATGGAAAAGACTTCATGAGCGCACAATCTAGTGGCGAATCATGAGTAGCAAATGAACCCAGTATCGGTGAATATACATTTTTAATTAATTTTTCAACTACATTTCAGCAGTGAAATTACGTTTCAAATTATTGAATATTAAATAGGTGAATAATCACATTGCTAACAAGTCGTAAACAGTCTTATATAAGTGACAGATGCCAAGCTGGGCACCGTCCTTGTGGCTTAGTGTTAGAGCACTGGAGCTCCAGGGGCCCGGGATCGATTCCCGTCTTGGACATTTTTCACTAAGTTCGTTTACGATTTGTTAGCAATGTGATTATTCACGTATTTAATATTCAATTGTTTCATTGTTTAAACAATATTCGGTTTTACTTTATTTTGCATTTAAAAAACTCACGCAGGTGAACTACTTTAAAACCGAAAAATTTTTACTTCATTCATTTGTAAATAGGCTTTTTTATTAGGAAATTAATTTTCAGCCGTGCACCGGAATTTAATTCGAAAATATTGCGTTTTTTGTATTCGGTATATCAGTTTCAAGGATTTCCTAACAATAGTCTCATTTTTTGAACAATGCATTCAGTTTTACTTTATTTTACATTTCTAAAAACTCACACTGGCGAACAACTTTAAAACCGAAAAATTTTTACGTCATTCATTTTTAAATGTGCTTATTTATAAGGAAATTAATTTTCAGCCGTGCACCGGAATTTAATTCGAAAATATTGCGCGTTTTGTATTCTGTATATCAGTTTCTTGGATTTCCTAACAATGGTTTCATTGTTTAAACAATGTATTCAGTTTTACTTTATTTTACATTTCTAGAAATTCACACCGGCGAACACCTTTAAAACGAAAAAATATTTACTTCATTCATTTGTAAATAGGCTTTTTTATTAGGAAATTAATTTTTCAGCCGTGCACCGGAATTTAATTCGAAAATATTGCGTGTTTTGTATTCGGTATATCAGTTTCAAGGATTTCCTAACAATGGTCTCATTGTTTGAACAATGCATCCAGTTTTACTTTATTTTACATTTCTAAAAACTCACACAGGCGAACAACTTTAAAACCAAGAAATTTTTACGTCTTTCATTTGTAAATGTGCTTTTTTATTAGAAAATTAATTTTCAGGCGTGCACCAGAATTTAATTCGAAAATATTGCGTGTTTTGTATTCGGTATATCAGTTTCAAGGATTTCCTAACAATGGTCTCATTGTTTAAACAATGCATTCAGTTTTACTTTATTATACATTTCTAAAAATTCACACAGGCGAACACCTTTAAAACGAAAAAATATTTACGTCATTCATTTGGAAATGTGCTTTTTTATTGGAAATTAATTTTCAGCCGTGCAGCGGAATGTAATGCGAAAATATTACGTGTTTTGTATTCGGTATATTATTTTCCAGGAATTCTTAACAATGGTTTCATTGTTTAAAGAATGTATTCGCTTTTACCTTATTTTACATTTCTAAAAACTCACACTGGCGAACAAATTTAAAACCGAAATATTTTTACGTCATTCATTTTTAAATGTGCTTATTTATTAGGAAATTAATTTTCAGCCGTGCACCGGAATTTAATTCGAAAATATTGCGTGTTTTGTATTCGGTATATCAGTTTCTAGGATTTCCTAACAATCGTTTCATTGTTTAAACAATGTATTCTGTTTTACTTTATTTTACATTTCTAGAAATTCACACCGGCGAACACCTTTAAAACGAAAAAATATTTACTTCATTCATTTGGAAATGTGCTTTTTTATTAGGAAATTAATTTTCTGCCGTGCACCGGAATGTAATTCGAAAATATTGCGTGTTTTGTACTCGGTATATCAATTTCCAGGGTTCCCTAACAATGGTCTCATTGTTTGAACAATGCATTCAGTTTTACTTTATTTTACATTTCTAAAAACTCACACAGGCGAAAAACTTTAAAACCGAGAAATTTTTACGTCTTTCATTTGTAAATGTGCTTTTTTATTAGAAAATTAATTTTCAGGCGTGTACCAGAATTTAATTCGAAAATATTGCGTGTTTTGTATTCGGTATATCATTTTCCAGGAATTCTTAACAATGGTTTCATTGTTTAAACAATGTATTCTCTTTTACTTTATTTTACATTTCTAAAAACTCACACAGGTGATCTACTTTAAAACCGAAAATTTTTTACGTCATTCATTTGGAAATGTGCTTATTTATTAGGAAATAATTTTCAGCCGTGCACCGGAATGTAATTCGAAAATATTGCGTGTTTTGTATACGGTATATCAATTTCCAGGGTTCACTAATAATGGTTACATTTTTAAACAATGTATTCAGTTTTACTTTATTTTACATTTCTAAAAATTCACACAGGCGAACACCTTTAAAACGAAAACATATTTACTTCATTCATTTGGAAATGTGCTTTTTTATTAGGAAATTAATTTTCTGCCGTGCACCGGAATGTAATTCGAAAATATTGCGTGTTTTGTACTCGGTATATCCTTTTCCAAGTTTTCCTAACAATGGTTTCATTGCTTAAACAATGTATTCAGTTTTGCTTCATTTTACATTTCTAAAAATTCACACAGGCGAACAACTTTAAAACCGAGAAATTTTTACGTCTTTCATTTGGAAATGTGCTTATTTATTAGAAAATTAATTTTCAGCCGTGCACCAGAACTTAATTCGAAAATATTGCGCGTTTTGTATTCGGTATATCAGTTTCAAGGATTTCCTAACAATGGTCTCATTGTTTAAACAATGCATTCAGTTTTACTTTATTATACATTTCTAAAAATTCACACAGGCGAACACCTTTAAAACGAAAAAATATTTACGTCATTCATTTGGAAATGTGCTTTTTTATTAGGAAATTAATTTTCAGCCGTGCACCGGAATGTAATGCGAAAATATTGCGTGTTTTGTATTCGGTATATCATTTTCAAGGAATTCTTAACAATGGTGTCATTGTTTAAACAATGTATTCGGTTTTACTTTATTTTATATTTCTATAAACTCACACAGGTGATCTACTTTAAAACCGAAAACTTTTTACGTCATTCATTTGGAAATGTGCTTATTTATTAGGAAATTAATTTTCTGCCGTGCACCGGAATGTAATTCGAAAATATTGCGTGTTTTGTACTCGGTATATCATTTTCCAAGATTTCCTAACAATGGTTTCATTGCTTAAACAATGAATTCAGTTTTGCTTCATTTTACATTTCTAAAAATTCACACAGGCGAACAACTTTAAAACCGAGAAATTTTTACGTCTTTCATTTGGAAATGTGCTTATTTATTAGAAAATTAATTTTCAGACGTGCACCGGAATGTAATGCGAAAATATTGCGTGTTTTTTATTCGGTATATCAGTTTCCAGGATTCCCTAACAATGGTTTCATTTTTTAAACAATGTATTCAGTTTTACATTATTATACATTTCTAAAAACTCCCACGGGCGAACACCTTTAAAACGAAAAAATATTTACGTCATTCATTTGGAAATGGGCTTTTTTATTAGGAAATTAATTTTCAGCCGTGCACCGGAATGTAATGCGAAAATATTGTTTGTTTTGTATTCGGTATATCATTTTCCAGGAATTCTTAACAATGGTTTCATTGTTTAAACAATGTATTCGGTTTTACTTTATTTTATATTTGTATAAACTCACACAGGTGATCTACTTTAAAACCGAAAACTTTTTACGTCATTCATTTGGAAATGTGCTTATTTATTAGGAAATTAATTTTCTGCCGTGCACCGGAATGTAATTCGATAATATTGCGTGTTTTGTATACGGTATATCAATTTCCAGGTTTCACTAACAATGGTTTCATTTTTAAACAATGTATTCAGTTTTACTTTATTTTACATTTCTAAAAACTCACACAGGTGATCTACTTTAAAACCGAAAATTTTTTACGTCATTCATTTTGAAATGTGCTTATTTATTAGGAAATAATTTTCAGCCGTGCACCGGAATGTAATTCGAAAATATTGCGTGTTTTGTATTCGGTATATCAATTTCCAGGTTTCACTAACAATGGTTTCATTTTTAAACAATGTATTCAGTTTTACTTTATTTTACATTTCTAAAAACTCACACTGGCGAACTACTTTAAAACCGAAAAATTTTTACACAATTCATTTGAAAATTTTCTTATGCCCAAGCCGGGAATCGAACCTGGTCCCTTGGAATTGATCTCCAATGCTCTACCACTAAGCCACAAGGTCGATGGCATCTCTCACTTATAAAAGTCGGTAAGGTTGCAACCACAGCACTAGATGGAAAGGACTTCATGAGCGCACAATCTAGTGGCGAATCATGAGTAGCAAATGAACCCAGTATCGGTGAATATACATTTTTATTTAATTTTTCAACTACATTTCAGCAGTGAAATTACGTTTCAAATTATTGAATATTAAATACGTGAATAATCACATTGCTAACAAGTCGTAAACAGTCTTATATAAGTGACAGATGCCAAGCTGGGCACCGTCCTTGTGGCTTAGTGTTAGAGCACTGGAGCTCCAGGGGCCCGGGATCGATTCCCGTCTTGGACATTTTTCACTAAGTTGGTTTACGATTTGTTAGCAATGTGATTATTCACGTATTTAATATTGAATTGTTTCATTGTTTAAACAATATTCGGTTTTACTTTATTTTGCACTTAAAAAACTCACGCAGGTGAACTACTTTAAAACCGAAAAATTTTTACTTCATTCATTTGTAAATAGGCTTTTTTATTAGGAAATTAATTTTCAGCCGTGCACCGGAATTTAATTCGAAAATATTGCGTGTTTTGTATTCGGTATATCAGTTTCAAGGATTTCCTAACAATAGTCTCATTTTTTGAACAATGCATTCAGTTTTATTTTATTTTACATTTCTAAAAACTCACACAGGCGAACAACTTTAAAACCGAGAAATTTTTACGTCTTTCATTTGTAAATGTGCTTTTTTATTAGAAAATTAATTTTCAGGCGTGCACCAGAATTTAATTCGAAAATATTGCGTGTTTTGTATTCGGTATATCAGTTTCAAGGATTTCCTAACAATGGTCTCATTGTTTAAACAATGCATTCAGTTTTACTTTATTATACATTTCTAAAAATTCACACAGGCGAACACCTTTAAAACGAAAAAATATTTACGTCATTCATTTGGAAATGTGCTTTTTTATTAGGAAATTAATTTTCAGCCGTGCACCGGAATGTAATGCGAAAATATTGCGTGTTTTGTATTCGGTATATCATTTTCCAGGAATTCTTAACAATGGTTTCATTGTTTAAACAATGTATTCTCTTTTACTTTATTTTACATTTCTAAAAACTCACACAGGTGATCTACTTTAAAACCGAAAATTTTTTACGTCATTCATTTGGAAATGTGCTTATTTATTAGGAAATAATTTTCAGCCGTGCACCGGAATGTAATTCGAAAATATTGCGTGTTTTGTATTCGGTATATCAATTTCCAGGGTTCTCTAACAATGGTTACATTTTTAAACAATGTATTCAGTTTTACTTTATTTTTCATTTCTAAAAATTCACACAGGCGAACACCTTTAAAACGAAAAAATATTTACGTCATTGATTTGGAAATGTGCTTTTTTATTAGGAAATTAATTTTCAGTCGTGCACCGGAATGTAATGCGAAAATATTGCGTGTTTTGTATTCGGTATATCATTTTCCAAGATTTCCTAACAATGGTTTCATTGTTTAAACAATGTATTCAGTTTTGCTTCATTTTACATTTCTAAAAATCCACACAGGCGAACAACTTTAAAACCGAGAAATTTTTTCGTCTTTCATTTGTAAATGTGCTTTTTTATTAGAAAATTAATTTTCAGGCATGCACCAGAATTTAATTCGAAAATATTGCGTGTTTTGTATTCGGTATATCAGTTTCAAGGATTTCCTAACAATGGTCTCATTGTTTAAACAATGCATTCAGTTTTACTTTATTATACATTTCTAAAAATTCACACAGGCGAACACCTTTAAAACGAAAACATATTTGCTTCATTCATTTGGAAATGTGCTTTTTTATTAGGAAATTAATTTTCAGCCGTGCACCGGAATGTAATGCGAAAATATTGCGTGTTTTGTATTCGGTATATCATTTTTCAGGAATTCTTAACAATGGTTTCATTGTTTAAACAATGTATTCGGTTTTACTTTATTTTACATTTCTAAAAACTCACACAGGTGATCTACTTTAAAACCGAAAATTTTTTACGTCATTCATTTTGAAATGTGCTTATTTATTAGGAAATAATTTTCAGCCGTGCACCGGAATGTAATTCGAAAATATTGCGTGTTTTGTATTCGGTATATCAATTTCCAGGTTTCACTAACAATGGTCTCATTTTTAAACAGTGTATTCAATTTTACTTTATTTCACATTTCTAAAAACTCACACTGGCGAACTACTTTAAAACCGAAAAATTTTCACACAATTCATTTGAAAATTTTCTTATGCCCAAGCCGGGAATCGAACCTGGTCCCCTGGAATTGATCTCCAATGCTCTACCACTAAGCCACAAGGTCCATGGCATCTCTCACTTATAAAAGTCGGTAAGGTTGCAACCACAGCACTAGATGGAAAAGACTTCATGAGCGCACAATCTAGTGGCGAATCATGAGTAGCAAATGAACCCAGTATCGGTGAATATACATTTTTAATTAATTTTTCAACTACATTTCAGCAGTGAAATTACGTTTCAAATTATTGAATATTAAATACGTGAATAATCACATTGCTAACAAGTCGTAAACAGTCTTATATAAGTGACAGATGCCAAGCTGGGCACCGTCCTTGTGGCTTAGTGTTAGAGCACTGGAGCTCCAGGGGCCCGGGATCGATTCCCGTCTTGGACATTTTTCACTAAGTTGGTTTACGATTTGTTAGCAATGTGATTATTCACGTATTTAATATTCAATAGTTTAATTGTTTAAACAATATTCGGTTTTACTTTATTTTGCATTTAAAAAACTCACTACTTTAAAACCGAAAAATTTTTACTTCATTCATTTGTAAATAGGCTTTTTTATTAGGAAATTAATTTTCAGCCGTGCACCGGAATTAAATTCGAAAATATTGCGTGTTTTGTATTCGGTATATCAGTTTCAAGGATTTCCTAACAATGGTCTCATTTTTTGAACAATGCATTCAGTTTTACTTTATTTTACATTTCTAAAAACTCACACTGGCGAACAACTTTAAAACCGAAAAATTTTTACGTCATTCATTTTTAAATGTGCTTATTTATTAGGAAATTTATTTTCAGCCGAGCACCGGAATTTAATTCAAAAATATTGCGCATTTTGTATTCGGTATATCAGTTTCAAGGATTTCCTAACAATGGTCTCATTGTTTGAACAATGCATTCAGTTTTACTTTATTTTACATTTCTAAAAACTCACGCAGGCGAACAACTTTAAAACCGAGAAATTTTTACGTCTTTCATTTGTAAATGTGCTTTTTTATTAGAAAATTAATTTTCAGGCGTGCACCAGAATTTAATTCGAAAATATTGCGTGTTTTGTATTCGGTATATCAGTTTCAAGGATTTCCTAACAATGGTCTCATTGTTTAAACAATGCATTCAGTTTTACTTTATTATACATTTCTAAAAATTCACACAGGCGAACACCTTTAAAACGAAAACATATTTACGTCATTCATTTAGAAATGTGCTTTTTTATTAGGAAATTAATTTTCAGCCGTGCACCGGAATGTAATGCGAAAATATTACGTGTTTTGTATTCGGTATATCATTTTCCAGGAATTCTTAACAATGGTTTCATTGTTTAAACAATGTATTCGCTTTTACCTTATTTTACATTTCTAAAAACTCACACTGGCGAACGAATTTAAAACCGAAATATTTTTACGTCATTCATTTTTAAATGTGCTTATTTATTAGGAAATTAATTTTCAGCCGTGCACCGGAATTTAATTCGAAAATATTGCGTGTTTTGTATTCGGTATATCAGTTTCTAGGATTTCCTAACAATCGTTTCATTGTTTAAACAATGTATTCTGTTTTACTTCATTTTACATTTCTAGAAATTCACACCGGCGAACATCTTTAAAACAAAAAATTATTTACTTCATTCATTTGGAAATGTGCTTTTTTATTAGGAAATTAATTTTCTGCCGTGCACCGGAATGTAATTCGAAAATATTGCGTGTTTTGTACTCGGTATATATATTTCCAGGGTTCCCTAACAATGGTCGCATTGTTTAAACAATGCATTCAGTTTTACTTCATTATACATTTCTAAAAATTCACACAGGCGAACGACTTTAAAACGAAAAAATATTTACGTCATTCATTTGGAAATGTGCTTTTTTATTAGGAAATTAATTTTCAGCCGTGCACCGGAATGTAATGCGAAAATATTGCGTGTTTTGTATTCGGTATATCATTTTCCAGGCATTCTTAACAATGGTTTCATTGTTTAAACAATGTATTCTCTTTTACTTTATTTTACATTTCTAAAAACTCACACAGGTGATCTACTTTTAAACCGAAAATTTTTTACGTCATTCATTTGGAAATGTGCTTATTTATTAGGAAATAATTTTCAGCCGTGCACCGGAATGTAATGCGAAAATATTACGTGTTTTGTATTCGGTATATCAATTTCCAGGGTTCACTAACAATGGTTACATTTTTAAACAATGTATTCAGTTTTACTTTATTTTACATTTCTAAAAATTCACACAGGCGAACACCTTTAAAACGAAAAAATATTTACGTCATTGATTTGGAAATGTGCTTTTTTATTAGGAAATTAATTTTCTGCCGTGCACCGGAATGTAATTCGAAAATATTGCGTGTTTTGTACTCGGTATATCATTTTCCAAGATTTCCTAACAATGGTTTCATTGCTTAAACAATGTATTCAGTTTTGCTTCATTTTACATTTCTAAAAATTCACACAGGCGAACAACTTTAAAACCGAGAAATTTTTACGTCTTTCATTTGGAAATGTGCTTATTTATTAGAAAATTAATTTTCAGCCGTGCACCAGAACTTAATTCGAAAATATTGCGCGTTTTGTATTCGGTATATCAGTTTCAAGGATTTCCTAACAATGGTCTCATTGTTTAAACAATGCATTCGGTTTTACTTTATTATACATTTCTAAAAATGCACACAGGCGAACACCTTTAAAACGAAAAAATATTTACGTCATTCATTTGGAAATGTGCTTATTTATTAGGAAATAATTTTCAGCCGTGCACCGGAATGTAATTCGAAAATATTGCGTGTTTTGTATTCGGTTTATCAAATTCCAGGGTTCACTAACAATGGTTTCATTTTTAAACAATGTATTCAGTTTTACTTTATTTTACATTTCTAAAAATTCACACAGGCGAACACCTTTAAAACGAAAAAATATTTACGTCATTCATTTGAAAATGTGCTTTTTTATTAGGAAATTAATTTTCAGCCGTGCACCGGAATGTAATTCGAAAATATTTTGTGTTTTGTATTCGGTATATCAAATTCCAGGGTTCCCTAACAATGGTTTCATTTTTTAAACAATGCATTCAATTTTACTTTATTTTACATTTCTAAAAATTCACACAGGCGAACAACTTTAAAACGAAAAAATATTTACGTCATTCATTTGGAAATGTTCTTTTTTATTAGGAAATTAATTTTTAGCCGTGCACCGGAATGTAATGCGAAAATATTGCGTGTTTTTTATTCGGTATATCATTTTCCAGGAATTCTTAACAATGGTTTCATTGTTTAAACAATGTATTCAGTTTTACTTTATTTTACATTTCTAAAAACTCACACAGGTGATCTACTTTAAAACCGAAAATTTTTTACGTCATTCATTTGGAAATGTGCTTATTTATTAGGAAATTAATTTTCTGCCGTGCACCGGAATGTAATTCGAAAATATTGCGTGTTTTGTACTCGGTATATCATTTTCCAAGATTTCCTAACAATGGTTTCATTGCTTAAATAATGTATTCAGTTTTGCTTCATTTTACATTTCTAAAAATTCACACAGGCCAACAACTTTAAAACCGAGAAATTTTTACGTCTTTCATTTGGAAATGTGCTTATTTATTAGAAAATTAATTTTCAGCCGTGCACCAGAATTTAATTCGAAAATATTGCGTGTTTTGTATTCGGTATATCAGTTTGAAGGATTTCCTAACAATGGTCTCATTGTTTAAACAATGCATTCAGTTTTACTTTATTATACATTTCTAAAAATTCACACAGGCGAACACCTTTAAAACGAAAAAATATTTAAGTCATTCATATGGAAATGTGCTTTTTAATTAGGAAATTAATTTTCAGACGTGCACCGGAATGTAATGCGAAAATATTGCATGTCTTTTATTCGGTATATCAGTTTCCAGGATTCCCTAACAATTGTTTCATTTTTTAAACAATGTATTCGGTTTTACTTTATTTTACATTTCTTAAAATTCACACAGGCGAACTACTTTAAAACCGAAAAATTTTTACACCATTCATTTGAAAATGTCCTTATGCCCAAGCCGGGAATCGAACCTGGTCCCCTGGAACAGATCTCCAATGCTCTACCACTAAGCCACAAGGACTACAGCATTTGCCACTTATAAAAGTCGGTAAGTTTGCAACCACAGCACTAGATGGAAAAGACTTCATGAGCACACAATCTTGTGGCGAAACATGAGTAGCAAATGAACCCAGTATCGGTGAATATACATTTTTAATTAATATTTCAGCTACATTTCAGCAGTGAAATTACGCTTCAAATTATTGAATATTAAATACGTGAATAGTAACTATTGAAAACAAGTCGTAAACAGATTTATATAAGTGACAGATGCCAAGCTGGGCACCGTCCTTGTGGCTTAGTGTTAGAGCACTGGAGCTCCAGGGGCCCGGGATCGATTTCCGTCTTGGACAATTTTCACTAAGTTGGTTTACGACTTGTTAATAATGTGATTATTCACGTATTTAATATTCAATGGTTTCATTGTTTAAACAATATTCGGTTTTACTTTATTTTGCATTTCAAAAAACTCACACAGGTGAACTTCTTTAAAACCGATAAATTTTTACTTCATTCATTTGTAAATAGGCTTTTTTATTAAGAAATTAATTTTCAGCCGTGCACCGGAATTTAATTCGACAATTTTGCGTGTTTTGTATTCGGTATATCAATTTCCAGGGTTCCCTAACAATGGTTTCATTGTTTAAACAATGTATTCGGTTTTTCTTCATTTTACATTTCTAAAAATTCACACAGGCGAACAACTTTAAAACGAAAAAATATTTACGTCATTCATTTGGAAATGTGCTTTTTTATTAGGAAATTAATTTTCAGCCGTGCACCGGAATGTAATGCGAAAATATTGCGTGTTTTTTATTCGGTATATCATTTTCCAGGAATTCTTAACAATGGTTTCATTGTTTAAACAATGTATTCGGTTTTACTTTATTTTACATTTCTAAAAACTCACACAGGTGATCTACTTTAAAACCGAAATATTCTTACGTCATTCATTTTTAAATGTGCTTATTTATTAGGAAATTAATTTTCAGCCGTGCACCGGAATTTAATTCGAAAATATTGCGTGTTTTGTATTCGGTATATCAGTTTCTTGGATTTCCTAACAATGGTTTCATTGTTTAAACAATGTATTCAGTTTTACTTTATTTTACATTTCTAGAAATTCACACCGGCGAACTCCTTTAAAACGAAAAAATATTTACTTCATTCATTTGGAAATGTGCTTTTTTATTAGGAAATTAATTTTCAGCCGTGCACCGGAATGTAATGCGAAAATATTGCGTGTTTTTTATTCGGTATATCATTTTCCAGGAATTCTTAACAATGGTTTCATTGTTTAAACAATGTATTCGGTTTTACTTTATTTTACATTTCTGAAAACTCACACAGGTGATTTACTTTAAAACCGAAAATTTTTTACGTAATTCATTTTGAAACGTGCTTATTTATTAGGAAATAATTTTCAGCCGTTCACCGGAATGTAATTCGAAAATATTGCGTGTTTTGTATTCGGTATATCAATTTCCAGGTTTCACAAACAATGGTTTCATTTTTAAACAATGTATTCGGTTTTTCTTCATTTTACATTTCTAAAAATTCACACAGGCGAACAACTTTAAAACGAAAAAATATTTACGTCATTCATTTGGAAATGTGCTTTTTTATTAGGAAATTAATTTTCAGCCGTGCACCGGAATGTAATGCGAAAATATTGCGTGTTTTTTATTCGGTATATCATTTTCCAGGAATTCTTAACAATGGTTTCATTGTTTAAACAATGTATTCGGTTTTACTTTATTTTACATTTCTAAAAACTCACACAGGTGATCTACTTTAAAACCGAAATATTTTTACGTCATTCATTTTTAAATGTGCTTATTTATTAGGAAATTAATTTTCAGCCGTGCACCGGAATTTAATTCGAAAATATTGCGTGTTTTGTATTCGGTATATCAGTTTCTTGGATTTCCTAACAATGGTTTCATTGTTTAAACAATGTATTCAGTTTTACTTTATTTTACATTTCTAGAAATTCACACCGGCGAACTCCTTTAAAACGAAAAAATATTTACTTCATTCATTTGGAAATGTGCTTTTTTATTAGGAAATTAATTTTCAGCCGTGCACCGGAATGTAATGCGAAAATATTGCGTGTTTTTTATTCGGTATATCATTTTCCAGGAATTCTTAACAATGGTTTCATTGTTTAAACAATGTATTCGGTTTTACTTTATTTTACATTTCTGAAAACTCACACAGGTGATTTACTTTAAAACCGAAAATTTTTTACGTAATTCATTTTGAAATATGCTTATTTATTAGGAAATAATTTTCAGCCGTTCACCGGAATGTAATTCGAAAATATTGCGTGTTTTGTATTCGGTATATCAATTTCCAGGTTTCACAAACAATGGTTTCATTTTTAAACAATGTATTCGGTTTTTCTTCATTTTACATTTCTAAAAATTCACACAGGCGAACAACTTTAAAACGAAAAAATATTTACGTCATTCATTTGGAAATGTGCTTTTTTATTAGGAAATTAATTTTCAGCCGTGCACCGGAATGTAATGCAAAAATATTGCGTGTTTTTTATTCGGTATATCATTTTCCAGGAATTCTTAACAATGGTTTCATTGTTTAAACAATGTATTCAGTTTTGCTTCATTTTATATTTCTAAAAACTCACACTGGCGAACAAATTTAAAACCGAAATATTTTTACGTCATTCATTTTTAAATGTGCTTATTTATTAGGAAATTAATTTTCAGCCGTGCACCGGAATTTAATTCGAAAATATTGCGTGTTTTGTATTCGGTATATCAGTTTCAAGGATTTCCTAACAATGGCCTCATTGTTTGAACAATGCATTCAGTTTTACTTTATTTTACATTTCTAAAAACTCACACTGGCGAACAACTTTAAAACCGAAAAATTTTTACGTCATTCATTTGGAAATGTGCTTTTTTATTAGGAAATTAATTTTCAGCCGTGCACCGGAATGTAATGCGAAAATATTGCGTGTTTTGTATTCGGTATATCATTTTCCAGGAATTCTTAACAATGGTTTCATTGTTTAAACAATGTATTCGGTTTTACTTTATTTTACATTTCTAAAAACTCACACAGGTGATCTACTTTAAAACCGAAAATTTTTTACGTCATTCATTTGGAAATGTGCTTTTTTATTAGGAAATTAATTTTCAGCCGTGCGCCGGAATGTAATTCGAAAATATTTTGTGTTTTGTATTCGGTATATCAAATTCCAGGGTTCCCTAACAATGGTTTCATTTTTTAAACAATGTATTCAATTTTACTTTATTTTACATTTCTAAAAATTCACACAGGCGAACAACTTTAAAACGAAAAAATATTTACGTCATTCATTTGGAAATGTTCTTTTTTATTAGGAAATTAATTTTTAGCCGTGCACCGGAATGTAATGCGAAAATATTGCGTGTTTTTTATTCGGTATATCATTTTCCAGGAATTCTTAACAATGGTTTCATTGTTTAAACAATGTATTCAGTTTTGCTTCATTTTACATTTCTAAAAACTCACACTGGCGAAAAAAATTTAAAACCGAAAAATTTTTACGTCATTCATTTTTAAATGTGCTTATTTATTAGGAAATTAATTTTCAGCAGTGCACCGGAATTTAATTCGAAAATATTGCGTGTTTTGTATTCGGTATATCAGTTTCTAGGATTTCCTAACAATGGTCTCATTGTTTAAACAATGCATTCAGTTTTACTTTATTATACATGTATATTAATTCCCACAGGCAAAACACCTTTAAAACGAAAAAATATTTACGTCATTCATTTGGAAATATGCTTTTTTATTAGGAAATTAATTTTCAGCCGTGCACCGGAATGTAATGCGAAAATATTGCGTGTTTTTTATTCGGTATATCATTTTCCAGGAATTCTTAACAATGGTTTCATTGTTTAAACAATGTATTCGGTTTTACTTTATTTTACATTTCTAAAAACTCACACAGGTGATCTACTTTAAAACCGAAATTTTTTACGTCATTCAGTTGGAAATGTGCTTATTTATTAGGAAATAATTTTCAGCCGTGCACCGGAATGTAATTCGAAAATATTGCGTGTTTTGTATTCGGTATATCAATTTCCAGGGTTCACTAACAATGGTTTCATTTTTAAACAATGTATTCAGTTTTACTTAATTTTACATTTCTAAAAATTCACACAGGCGAACAACTTTAAAACCGAGAAATTTTTACGTCTTTCATTTGGAAATGTGCTTATTTATTAGAAAATTAATTTTCAGCCGTGCACCAGAATTTAATTCGAAAATATTGCGTGTTTTGTATTCGGTATATCAGTTTCTAGGATTTCAAAACAATGGTTTCATTTTTTAAACAATGTATTCGGTTTTACATTATTTTACATTTCTAAAATCTCACACTGGCGAACTACTTTAAAACCGAAAAATTTTTACACCATTCATTTGAAAATGTGCTTATGCCCAAGCCTGGAATCGAAGCCGGTCCCCTGGAATAGATCTACAATACTCTACCACTAAGCCACAAGGACTACGGCATCTCTCACTTTTAAAAGTCGGCAAGGTTGCAACCACAGCACTAGATGGAAAAGACTTCATGAGCACACAATCTTGTGGCGAAACATGAGCAGCAAATGAACCCAGTATCGGTGAATATACATTTTTAATTAATTTCTCAACTACATTTCAGCAGTGAAATTACGCTTCAAATTATTGAATATTAAATACGTGAATAATCACATTGCTAACAAGTCGTAAACAGACTTATATAAGTGACAGATGCCAAGCTGGGCACGGTCCTTGTGGCTTAGTGTTAGAGCACTGGAGTTCCAGGGGCCCGGGATCGATTCCCGTCTGGGACATTTTTCACTAAGTTGGTTTACCACTTGTTAGCAATGTGATTATTCACGTATTTAATATTGAATGGTTTCATTGTTTAAACAATATTCGGTTTTACTTATTTTGCATTTCAAATAACTCACACAGGTGAACTACTTTAAAACCGATAAATTTTTACTTCATTCATTTGTAAATAGGCTTTTTTATTAGGAAATTAATTTTCAGTCGTGCACCGGAATTTAATTCGACAATATTGCGTGTTTTGTATTCGGTATATCATTTTCCATGGTTCCGTAACAATGGTTTCATTGTTTAAACAATGTATTCGGTTTTACTTTATTTTACATTTCTGAAAACTCACACAGGTGATTTACTTTAAAACCGAAAATTTTTTACGTAATTCATTTTGAAATGTGCTTATTTATTAGGAAATAATTTTCAGCCGTTCACCGGAATGTAATTCGAAAATATTGCGTGTTTTGTATTCGGTATATCAATTTCCAGGTTTCACAAACAATGGTTTCATTTTTAAACAATGTATTCGGAGTTTCTTCATTTTACATTTCTAAAAATTCACACAGGCGAACAACTTTAAAACGAAAAAATATTTACGTCATTCATTTGGAAATGTGCTTTTTTATTAGGAAATTAATTTTCAGCCGTGCACCGGAATGTAATGCGAAAATATTGCGTGTTTTTTATTCGGTATATCATTTTCCAGGAATTCTTAACAATGGTTTCATTGTTTAAACAATGTATTCGGTTTTACTTTATTTTACATTTCTAAAAACTCACACAGGTGATCTACTTTAAAACCGAAATATTTTTACGTCATTCATTTTTAAATGTGCTTATTTATTAGGAAATTAATTTTCAGCCGTGCACCGGAATTTAATTCGAAAATATTGCGTGTTTTGTATTCGGTATATCAGTTTCTTGGATTTCCTAACAATGGTTTCATTGTTTAAACAATGTATTCAGTTTTACTTTATTTTACATTTCTAGAAATTCACACCGTCGAACTCCTTTAAAACGAAAAAATATTTACTTCATTCATTTGGAAATGTGCTTTTTTATTAGGAAATTAATTTTCAGCCGTGCACCGGAATGTAATGCGAAAATATTGCGTGTTTTTTATTCGGTATATCATTTTCCAGGAATTCTTAACAATGGTTTCATTGTTTAAACAATGTATTCGGTTTTACTTTATTTTACATTTCTGAAAACTCACACAGGTGATTTACTTTAAAACCGAAAATTTTTTACGTAATTCATTTTGAAATGTGCTTATTTATTAGGAAATAATTTTCAGCCGTTCACCGGAATGTAATTCGAAAATATTGCGTGTTTTGTATTCGGTATATCAATTTCCAGGTTTCACAAACAATGGTTTCATTTTTAAACAATGTATTCGGTTTTTCTTCATTTTACATTTCTAAAAATTCACACAGGCGAACAACTTTAAAACGAAAAAATATTTACGTCATTCATTTGGAAATGTGCTTTTTTATTAGGAAATTAATTTTCAGCCGTGCACCGGAATGTAATGCAAAATATTGCGTGTTTTTTATTCGGTATATCATTTTCCAGGAATTCTTAACAATGGTTTCATTGTTTAAACAATGTATTCAGTTTTGCTTCATTTTATATTTCTAAAAACTCACACTGGCGAACAAATTTAAAACCGAAATATTTTTACGTCATTCATTTTTAAATGTGCTTATTTATTAGGAAATTAATTTTCAGCCGTGCACCGGAATTTAATTCGAAAATATTGCGTGTTTTGTATTCGGTATATCAGTTTCAAGGATTTCCTAACAATGGCCTCATTTTTTGAACAATGCATTCAGTTTTACTTTATTTTACATTTCTAAAAACTCACACAGGTGATCTACTTTAAAACCGAAAATTTTTTACGTCATTCATTTGGAAATGTGCTTTTTTACTAGGAAATTAATTTTCAGCCGTGCGCCGGAATGTAATTCGAAAATATTTTGTGTTTTGTATTCGGTATATCAAATTCCAGGGTTCCCTAACAATGGTTTCATTTTTTAAACAATGTATTCAATTTTACTTTATTTTACATTTCTAAAAATTCACACAGGCGAACAACTTTAAAACGAAAAAATATTTACGTCATTCATTTGGAAATGTTCTTTTTTATTAGGAAATTAATTTTTAGCCGTGCACCGGAATGTAATGCGAAAATATTGCGTGTTTTTTATTCGGTATATCATTTTCCAGGAATTCTTAACAATGGTTTCATTGTTTAAACAATGTATTCAGTTTTGCTTCATTTTACATTTCTAAAAACTCACAATGGCGAAAAAATTTAAAACCGAAAAATTTTTACGTCATTCATTTTTAAATGTGCTTATTTATTAGGAAATTAATTTTCAGCAGTGCACCGGAATTTAATTCGAAAATATTGCGTGTTTTGTATTCGGTATATCACTTTCTAGGATTTCCTAACAATGGTCTCATTGTTTAAACAATGCATTCAGTTTTACTTTATTATACATTTATATTAATTCCCACAGGCAAAACACCTTTAAAACGAAAAAATATTTACGTCATTCATTTGGAAATATGCTTTTTTATTAGGAAATTAATTTTCAGCCGTGCACCGGAATGTAATGCGAAAATATTGCGTGTTTTTTATTCGGTATATCATTTTCCAGGAATTCTTAACAATGGTTTCATTGTTTAAACAATGTATTCGGTTTTACTTTATTTTACATTTCTAAAAACTCACACAGGTGATCTACTTTAAAACCGAAATTTTTTACGTCATTCAGTTGGAAATGTGCTTATTTATTAGGAAATAATTTTCAGCCGTGCACCGGAATGTAATTCGAAAATATTGCGTGTTTTGTATTCGGTATATCAATTTCCAGGGTTCACTAACAATGGTTTCATTTTTAAACAATGTATTCAGTTTTACTTAATTTTACATTTCTAAAAATTCACACAGGCGAACAACTTTAAAACCGAGAAATTTTTACGTCTTTCATTTGGAAATGTGCTTATTTATTAGAAAATTAATTTTCAGCCGTGCACCAGAATTTAATTCGAAAATATTGCGTGTTTTGTATTCGGTATATCAGTTTCCAGGATTTCAAAACAATGGTTTCATTTTTTAAACAATGTATTCGGTTTTACATTATTTTACATTTCTAAAATCTCACACTGGCGAACTACTTTAAAACCGAAAAATTTTTACACCATTCATTTGAAAATGTGCTTATGCCCAAGCCTGGAATCGAAGCCGGTCCCCTGGAATAGATCTACAATGCTCTACCATTAAGCCACAAGGACTACGGCATCTCTCACGTTTAAAAGTCGGCAAGGTTGCAACCACAGCACTAGATGGAAAAGACTTCATGAGCACACAATCTTGTGGCGAAACATGAGCATCAAATGAACCCAGTATCGGTGAATATACATTTTTAATTAATTTCTCAACTACATTTCAGCAGTGAAATTACGCTTCAAATTATTGAATATTAAATACGTGAATAATCACATTGCTAACAAGTCGTAAACAGACTTATATAAGTGACAGATGCCAAGCTGGGCACGGTCCTTGTGGCTTAGTGTTAGAGCACTGGAGTTCCAGGGGCCCGGGATCGATTCCCGTCTGGGACATTTTTCACTAAGTTGGTTTACCACTTGTTAGCAATGTGATTATTCACGTATTTAATATTGAATGGTTTCATTGTTTAAACAATATTCGGTTTTACTTATTTTGCATTTCAAATAACTCACACAGGTGAACTACTTTAAAACCGATAAATTTTTACTTCATTCATTTGTAAATAGGCTTTTTTATTAGGAAATTAATTTTCAGTCGTGCACCGGAATTTAATTCGACAATATTGCGTGTTTTGTATTCGGTATATCATTTTCCATGGTTCCGTAACAATGGTTTCATTGTTTAAACAATGTATTCGGTTTTACTTTATTTTACATTTCTGAAAACTCACACAGGTGATTTACTTTAAAACCGAAAATTTTTTACGTAATTCATTTTGAAATGTGCTTATTTATTAGGAAATAATTTTCAGCCGTTCACCGGAATGTAATTCGAAAATATTGCGTGTTTTGTATTCGGTATATCAATTTCCAGGTTTCACAAACAATGGTTTCATTTTTAAACAATGTATTCAGTTTTACTTTATTTTACATTTCTAAAAATTCACACAGGCGAACACCTTTAAAACGAAAAAATACTTACGTCATTCATTTGGAAATGTGCTTATTTATTAGGAAATTAATTTTCAGCCGTGCACCGGAATTTAATTCGAAAATATTGCGTGTTTTGTATTCGGTATATCATTTTCAAGGATTTCCTAACAATGGTCTCATTGTTTGAACAATGCATTCAGTTTTACTTTATTTTACATTTCTAAAAACTCACACAGGCGAACAACTTTAAAACCGAAAAATTTTTACGTCATTCATTTGGAAATGTGCTTTTTTATTAGGAAATTAATTTTCAGCCGTGCACCGGAATGTAATGCGAAAATATTGCGTGTTTTGTATTCGGTATATCATTTTCCAGGAATTCTTAACAATGGTTTCATTGTTTAAACAATGTATTCGGTTTTACTTTATTTTACATTTCTAAAAACTCACACAGGTGATCTACTTTAAAACCGAAAATTTTTTACGTCATCCATTTTGAAATGTGCTTATTTATTAGGAAATAATTTTCAACCGTGCACCGGAATGTAATTCGAAAATATTGCGTGTTTTGTATTCGGTATATCAATTTCCAGGTTTCACTAACAATGGTTTCATTTTTAAACAATGTATTCAGTTTTACTTTATTTTATATTTCTAAAAATTCACACAGGCGAAAAAATTTAAAACCGAAATATTTTTACGTCATTCATTTTTAAATGTGCTTATTTATTAGGAAATAAATTTTCAGCCTTGCATCGGAATTTAATTCGAAAATATTGCGTGTTTTGTATTCGGTATATCAGTTTCAAGGATTTCCTAACAATGGTTTCATTGTTTGAACAATACATTCAGTTTTACTTTATTTTACATTTCTAGAAATTCACACCGTCGAACTCCTTTAAAACGAAAAAATATTTACTTCATTCATTTGGAAATGTGCTTTTTTATTAGGAAATTAATTTTCAGCCGTGCACCGGAATGTAATGCGAAAATATTGCGTGTTTTTTATTCGGTATATCATTTTCCAGGAATTCTTAACAATGGTTTCATTGTTTAAACAATGTATTCGGTTTTACTTTATTTTACATTTCTGAAAACTCACACAGGTGATTTACTTTAAAACCGAAAATTTTTTACGTAATTCATTTTGAAATGTGCTTATTTATTAGGAAATAATTTTCAGCCGTTCACCGGAATGTAATTCGAAAATATTGCGTGTTTTGTATTCGGTATATCAATTTCCAGGTTTCACAAACAATGGTTTCATTTTTAAACAATGTATTCGGTTTTTCTTCATTTTACATTTCTAAAAATTCACACAGGCGAACAACTTTAAAACGAAAAAAATATTTACGTCATTCATTTGGAAATGTGCTTTTTTATTAGGAAATTAATTTTCAGCCGTGCACCGGAATGTAATGCAAAAATATTGCGTGTTTTTTATTCGGTATATCATTTTCCAGGAATTCTTAACAATGGTTTCATTGTTTAAACAATGTATTCAGTTTTGCTTCATTTTATATTTCTAAAAACTCACACTGGCGAACAAATTTAAAACCGAAATATTTTTACGTCATTCATTTTTAAATGTGCTTATTTATTAGGAAATTAATTTTCAGCCGTGCACCGGAATTTAATTCGAAAATATTGCGTGTTTTGTATTCGGTATATCAGTTTCAAGGATTTCCTAACAATGGCCTCATTTTTTGAACAATGCATTCAGTTTTACTTTATTTTACATTTCTAAAAACTCACACCGGTGATCTACTTTAAAACCGAAAATTTTTTACGTCATTCATTTGGAAATGTGCTTTTTTATTAGGAAATTAATTTTCAGCCGTGCGCCGGAATGTAATTCGAAAATATTTTGTGTTTTGTATTCGGTATATCAAATTCCAGGGTTCCCTAACAATGGTTTCATTTTTTAAACAATGTATTCAATTTTACTTTATTTTACATTTCTAAAAATTCACACAGGCGAACAACTTTAAAACGAAAAAATATTTACGTCATTCATTTGGAAATGTTCTTTTTTATTAGGAAATTAATTTTTAGCCGTGCACCGGAATGTAATGCGAAAATATTGCGTGTTTTTTATTCGGTATATCATTTTCCAGGAATTCTTAACAATGGTTTCATTGTTTAAACAATGTATTCAGTTTTGCTTCATTTTACATTTCTAAAAACTCACAATGGCGAAAAAATTTAAAACCGAAAAATTTTTACGTCATTCATTTTTAAATGTGCTTATTTATTAGGAAATTAATTTTCAGCAGTGCACCGGAATTTAATTCGAAAATATTGCGTGTTTTGTATTCGGTATATCAGTTTCTAGGATTTCCTAACAATGGTCTCATTGTTTAAACAATGCATTCAGTTTTACTTTATTATACATTTATATTAATTCCCACAGGCAAAACACCTTTAAAACGAAAAAATATTTACGTCATTCATTTGGAAATATGCTTTTTTATTAGGAAATTAATTTTCAGCCGTGCACCGGAATGTAATGCGAAAATATTGCGTGTTTTTTATTCGGTATATCATTTTCCAGGAATTCTTAACAATGGTTTCATTGTTTAAACAATGTATTCGGTTTTACTTTATTTTACATTTCTAAAAACTCACACAGGTGATCTACTTTAAAACCGAAATTTTTTACGTCATTCAGTTGGAAATGTGCTTATTTATTAGGAAATAATTTTCAGCCGTGCACCGGAATGTAATTCGAAAATATTGCGTGTTTTGTATTCGGTATATCAATTTCCAGGGTTCACTAACAATGGTTTCATTTTTAAACAATGTATTCAGTTTTACTTAATTTTACATTTCTAAAAATTCACACAGGCGAACAACTTTAAAACCGAGAAATTTTTACGTCTTTCATTTGGAAATGTGCTTATTTATTAGAAAATTAATTTTCAGCCGTGCACCAGAATTTAATTCGAAAATATTGCGTGTTTTGTATTCGGTATATCAGTTTCCAGGATTTCAAAACAATGGTTTCATTTTTTAAACAATGTATTCGGTTTTACATTATTTTACATTTCTAAAATCTCACACTGGCGAACTACTTTAAAACCGAAAAATTTTTACACCATTCATTTGAAAATGTGCTTATGCCCAAGCCTGGAATCGAAGCCGGTCCCCTGGAATAGATCTACAATGCTCTACCATTAAGCCACAAGGACTACGGCATCTCTCACGTTTAAAAGTCGGCAAGGTTGCAACCACAGCACTAGATGGAAAAGACTTCATGAGCACACAATCTTGTGGCGAAACATGAGCAGCAAATGAACCCAGTATCGGTGAATATACATTTTTAATTAATTTCTCAACTACATTTCAGCAGTGAAATTACGCTTCAAATTATTGAATATTAAATACGTGAATAATCACATTGCTAACAAGTCGTAAACAGACTTATATAAGTGACAGATGCCAAGCTGGGCACGGTCCTTGTGGCTTAGTGTTAGAGCACTGGAGTTCCAGGGGCCCGGGATCGATTCCCGTCTGGGACATTTTTCACTAAGTTGGTTTACCACTTGTTAGCAATGTGATTATTCACGTATTTAATATTGAATGGTTTCATTGTTTAAACAATATTCGGTTTTACTTATTTTGCATTTCAAATAACTCACACAGGTGAACTACTTTAAAACCGATAAATTTTTACTTCATTCATTTGTAAATAGGCTTTTTTATTAGGAAATTAATTTTCAGTCGTGCACCGGAATTTAATTCGACAATATTGCGTGTTTTGTATTCGGTATATCATTTTCCATGGTTCCGTAACAATGGTTTCATTGTTTAAACAATGTATTCGGTTTTACTTTATTTTACATTTCTGAAAACTCACACAGGTGATTTACTTTAAAACCGAAAATTTTTTACGTAATTCATTTTGAAATGTGCTTATTTATTAGGAAATAATTTTCAGCCGTTCACCGGAATGTAATTCGAAAATATTGCGTGTTTTGTATTCGGTATATCAATTTCCAGGTTTCACAAACAATGGTTTCATTTTTAAACAATGTATTCAGTTTTACTTTATTTTACATTTCTAAAAATTCACACAGGCGAACACCTTTAAAACGAAAAAATACTTACGTCATTCATTTGGAAATGTGCTTATTTATTAGGAAATTAATTTTCAGCCGTGCACCGGAATTTAATTCGAAAATATTGCGTGTTTTGTATTCGGTATATCATTTTCAAGGATTTCCTAACAATGGTCTCATTGTTTGAACAATGCATTCAGTTTTACTTTATTTTACATTTCTAAAAACTCACACAGGCGAACAACTTTAAAACCGAAAAATTTTTACGTCATTCATTTGGAAATGTGCTTTTTTATTAGGAAATTAATTTTCAGCCGTGCACCGGAATGTAATGCGAAAATATTGCGTGTTTTGTATTCGGTATATCATTTTCCAGGAATTCTTAACAATGGTTTCATTGTTTAAACAATGTATTCGGTTTTACTTTATTTTACATTTCTAAAAACTCACACAGGTGATCTACTTTAAAACCGAAAATTTTTTACGTCATCCATTTTGAAATGTGCTTATTTATTAGGAAATAATTTTCAACCGTGCACCGGAATGTAATTCGAAAATATTGCGTGTTTTGTATTCGGTATATCAATTTCCAGGTTTCACTAACAATGGTTTCATTTTTAAACAATGTATTCAGTTTTACTTTATTTTATATTTCTAAAAATTCACACAGGCGAAAAAATTTAAAACCGAAATATTTTTACGTCATTCATTTTTAAATGTGCTTATTTATTAGGAAATAAATTTTCAGCCTTGCATCGGAATTTAATTCGAAAATATTGCGTGTTTTGTATTCGGTATATCAGTTTCAAGGATTTCCTAACAATGGTTTCATTGTTTGAACAATACATTCAGTTTTACTTTATTTTACATTTCTAAAAACTCACACTGGCGAACAACTTTAAAACCGAAAAATTTTTACGTCATTCATTTGGAAATGTGCTTTTTTATTAGGAAATTAATTTTCAGCCGTGCACCGGAATGTAATGCGAAAATATTGCGTGTTTTTTATTCGGTATATCATTTTCCAGGAATTCTTAACAATGGTTTCGTTGTTTAAACAATGTATTCGGTTTTACTTTATTTTACATTTCTAAAAACTCACACAGGTGATCTACTTTAAAACCGAAAATTTTTTACGTCATTCAGTTGGAAATGTGCTTATTTATTAGGAAATAATTTTCAGCCGTGCACCGGAATGTAATTCGAAAATATTGCGTGTTTTGTATTCGGTATATCAATTTCCAGGGTTCAATAACAATGGATTCATTTTTAAACAATGTATTCAGTTTTACTTAATTTTATATTTCTAAAAATTCACACAGGCGAACAACTTTAAAACCGAGAAATTTTTACGTCTTTCATTTGGAAATGTGCTTATTTATTAGAAAATTAATTTTCCGCCGTGCACCAAAATTTAATTCGAAAATATTGCGTGTTTTGTATTCCGTATATCAGTTTCTAGGATTTCAAAACAATGGTTTCATTTTTTAAACAATGTATTCGGTTTTACTTTATTTTACATTTCTAAAAACTCACTCTGGCGAACTACTTTAAAACCGAAAAATTTTTACACCATTCATTTGAAAATGTGCTTATGCCCAAACCTGGAATCGAACCCGGTCCCCTGGAATAGATCTCCAATGCTCTACCACAAAGCCACAAGGACTACGGCATCTCTCACTTTTAAAAGTCGGCAAGGTTGCAACCACAGCACTAGATGGAAAAGACTTCATGAGCACACAATCTTGTGGCGAAACATGAGTAGCAAATGAACCCAGTATCGGTGAATATACATTTTTAATTAATTTCTCAACTACATTTCAGCAATGAAATTACGCTTCAAATTATTGAATATTAAATACGTGAATAATCACATTGCTAACAAGTCGTAAACAGACTTATATAAGTGACAGATGCCAAGCTGGGCACGGTCCTTGTGGCTTAGTGTTAGAGCACTGGAGTTCCAGCGGCCCGGGATCGATTCCCGTCTGGGACATTTTTCACTAAGTTGGTTTACCACTTGTTAGCAATGTGGTTATTCACGTATTTAATATTCAATGGTTTCATTGTTTAAACAATATTCGGTTTTACTTATTTTGCATTTCAAAAACTCACACAGGTGAACTACTTTAAAACCGATAAATTTTTACTTCATTCATTTGTAAATAGGCTTTTTTATTAGGAAATTAATTTTCAGTCGTGCACCGGAATTTAATTCGACAATATTGCGTGTTTTGTATTCGGTATATCAATTTCCAGGGTTCCGTAACAATGGTTTCATTGTTTAAACACTGCATTCAGTTTTGCTTCATTTTACATTTCTAAAAATTCACACAGGCGAACAACTTTAAAACCGAGAAATTTTTACGTCTTTCATTTGGAAATGTGCTTATTTATTAGAAAACTAATTTTCAGCCGTGCACCAGAACTTAATTCGAAAATATTGCGTGTTTTGTATTCGGTATATCAATTTCCAGGTTTCACTAACAATGGTTTCATTTTTAAACAATGTATTCAGTTTTACTTTATTTTACATTTCTAAAAATTCACACAGGCGAACACCTTTAAAACGAAAAAATACTTACGTGATTCATTTGGAAATGTGCTTTTTTATTAGGAAATTAATTTTCAGCCTTGCACCGGAATGTAATGCAAAAATATTGCGAGTTTTGTATTCGGTATATCATTTTCCAAGATTTCCTAACAATGGTTTCATTGCTTAAACAATGTATTCAGTTTTGCTTCTTTTTACATTTCTAAAAATTCACACAGGCGAACACATTTAAAACGAAAATATACTTACGTCTTTCATTTGGAAATGTGCTTATTTATTAGAAAATTATTTTTCAGCCGTGCACCAGAATTTAATTCGAAAATATTGCGTGTTTTGTATTCGGTATATCAGTTTCTAGGATTTCAAAACAATGGTTTCATTGTTTAAACAATGTATTCAGTTTTACTTTATTTTACATTTCTAGAAATTCACACCGGCGACCACCTTTAAAAGGAAAAAATATTTACGTCATTCATTTGGAAATGTTCTTTTTAATTAGGAAATTAATTTTCAGACGTGCACCGGAATGTAATGCGAAAATATTGGTGTTTTTTATTCCGTATATCAGTTTCCAGGATTCCCTAACAATGGTTTCATTTTTTAAACAATGTATTCGGTTTTACTTTATTTTACATTTCTAAAAACTCACACTGGCGAACTACTTTAAAACCGAAAAATTTTTACACCATTCATTTGAAAATGTGCTTATGCCCAAGCTGGGAATCGAACCCGGTCCCCTGGAATAGATCTCCAATGCTCTACCACTAAGCCACGAGGACTACGGGAACTCTAACTTATAAAAGTCGGTAAGGTTGCAACCACAACACTAGATGGAAAAGACTTCATGAGCACACAATCTTGTGGCGAAACATGAGTAGCAAATGAACCCAGTATCGGTGAATATACATTTTTAATTAATTTCTCAACTACATTTCAGCAGTGAAATTACGCTTCAAATTATTGAATATTAAATACGTGAATAATCACATTGCTAACAAGTCGTAAACAGACTTATATAAGTGACAGATGCCAAGCTGGGCACCGTCCTTGTGGCTTAGTGTTAGAGCACTGGAGCTCCAGGGGCCCGGGATCGATTCCCGTCTTCGACATTTTTCACTCAGTTGGTTTAACACTTGTTAGCAATTTGATTATCCACGTATTTAATATTCAATGGTTTCATTGTTTAAACAATATTCGGTTTTACTTTATTTTGCATTTCAAAAAACTCACACAGGTGATCTACTTTAAAACCGAAAAATTTTTACTTCATTCATTTTTAAATAGGCTTTTTTATTAGGAAATTAATTTTCAGCCGTGCACCGGAATTTAATTCGACAATATTGCGTGTTTTGTATTCGGTATATCAATTTCCAGGGTTCCGTAACAATTGTTTCATTGTTTAAACAATGTATTCGGTTTTTCTTCCTTTTACATTTCTAAAAATTCACACAGGCGAACAACTTTAAAACGAAAAAATATTTACGTCATTCATTTGGAAATGTGATTTTTTATTAGGAAATTAATTTTCAGCCGTGCACCGGAATGTAATGAAAAAAAATTGCGTGTTTTGTATTCGGTATATCATTTTCCAGGAACTCTTAACAATGGTTTCATTGTATAAACAATGCATTCAGTTTTACTTTATTTTACATTTCTAGAAATTCACACCGGCGACCCCTTTTAAAACGAAAAAATATTTAGGTCATTCATTTGGAAATGTGCTTATTTATTAGGAAATTAATTTTCAGCAGTGCACCGGAATTTAATTCGAAAATATTGCGGGTTTTGTATTCGGTATATCAGTTTCTAGGATTTCCAAAAAATGGTTTCATTGTTTAAACAATGCATTCAGTTTTATTTTATTATACATTTCTAAAAATTCCCACAGGCGAACACCTTTAAAATGAAAAAATATTTACGTCATTAATTTGGAAATGTGCTTTTTTATTAAGAAATTAATTTTCAGCCGTGCACCGGAATGTAATGCGAAAATATTGCGTGTTTTGTATTCGGTACATCATTGTCCAGGAATCCATAACAATGGTTTCATTGTTTAAACAATGTATTCGGTTTTACTTTATTTTACATTTCTGAAAACTCACACAGGTGATCTACTTTAAAACCGAAACTATTTTACGTCATTCATTTTGAAATGTGGTTATTTATTAGGAAATAATTTTCAGCCGTGCACCGGAATATAATTCGAAAATATTGCGTGTTTTGTATTCGGTATATCAGTTTCTAGGATTTCAAAACAATGGTTTCATTGTTTAAACAATGCATTCAGTTTTACTTTATTTTATATTTCTAGAAATTCACACCGGCGACCACCTTTAAAACGAAAAAATATTTACGTCATTCATTTGGAAATGTGCTTTTTAATTAGGAAATTAATTTTCAGACGTGCACCGGAATGTAATGCGAAAATATTGCGTGTTTTTTATTCGGTATATCAGTTTCCAGGATTCCCTAACAATGGTTTCATTTTTTAAACAATGTATTCGGTTTTACTTTATTTTAAATTTCTAAAAACTCACACTGGCGAACTACTTTAAAACCGAAAAATTTTTACACCATTCGTTTGAAAATGTGCTTATGCCCAAGCCTGGAATCGAACCCGGTCCCCTGGAATAGATCTCCAATGCTCTACCACTAAGCCACAAGGACTACGTCATCTCTCACTTATAAAAGTCGGCAAGGTTGCAACCACAGCACTAGATGGAAAAGACTTCATGAGCACACAATCTTGTGGCGAAACATGAGTAGCAAATGAACCCAGTATCGGTGAATATACACTTTTAATTAATTTCTCAACTACATTTCAGCAGTGAAATTACGCTTCAAATTATTGAATATTAAATGCGTGAATAATCACATTGCTAACAAGTCGTAAACAGACTTATATAAGTGACAAATGCCAAGCTGGGCACCGTCCTTGTGGCTTAGTGTTACAGCACTGGAGTTCCAGGGGCCCGGGATCGATTCCCGTCTGGGACATTTTTCACTAAGTTGATTTACCACTTGTTAGCAATGTGGTTATTCACGTATTTAATATTCAATGGTTTCATTGTTTAAACAATATTCGGTTTTACTTATTTTGCATTTCAAAAAACTCACACAGGTGAACTACTTTAAAACAGATAAATTTTTACTTCATTCATTTGTAAATAGGCTTTTTTATTAGGAAATTAATTTTCAGTCGTGCACCGGAATTTAATTCGACAATATTGCGTGTTTTGTATTCGGTATATCAATTTCCAGGGTTCCGTAACAATGGTTTCATTGTTTAAACACTGCATTCAGTTTTGCTTCATTTTACATTTCTAAAAATTCACACAGGCGAACAACTTTAAAACCGAGAAATTTTTACGTCTTTCATTTGGAAATGTGCTTATTTATTAGAAAACTAATTTTCAGCCGTGCACCAGAACTTAATTCGAAAATATTGCGTGTTTTGTATTCGGTATATCAGTTTCAAGGATTTCCTAACAATGGTCTCATTGTTTAAACAATGCATTCAGTTTTACTTTATTATACATTTCTAAAAACTCCCACGGGCGAACACCTTTAAATCGAAAAAATATTTACGTCATTCATTTGGAAATGTGCTTTTTTATTAGGAAATTAATTTTCAGCCGTGCACCGGAATGTAATGCGAAAATATTGCGTGTTTTGTATTCGGTATATCATTTTCCAGGAATTCTTAACAATGGTTTCATTGTTTAAACAATGTATTCGGTTTTACTTTATTTTACATTTCTGAAAACTCACACAGGTGGTCTACTTTAAAACCGAAAATTTTTTACGTCATTCATTTTGAAATTTGCTTATTTATTAGGAAATAATTTTCAGCCGTGCACCGGAATGTAATTCGAAAATATTGCGTGTTTTGTATTCGGTATATCAATTTCCAGGTTTCACTAACAATGGTTTCATTTTTAAACAATGTATTCAGTTTTACTTTATTTTACATTTCTAAAAATTCACACAGGCGAACACCTTTAAAACGAAAAAATACTTACGTGATTCATTTGGAAATGTGCTTTTTTATTAGGAAATTAATTTTCAGCCGTGCACCGGAATGTATCGCGAAAATATTGCGTGTTTTTTATTCGGTATATCATTTTCCAGGAATTCTTAACAATGGTTTCATTGTTTAAACAATGTATTCGGTTTTACTTTATTTTACATTTCTAAAAACTCACACAGGTGATCTACTTTAAAACCGAAAATTTTTTACGTCATTCATTTGGAAATGTGCTTTTTTATTAGAAAATTAATTTTCAGCCGTGCACCGGAATTTAATTCGAAAATATTGCGTGTTTTGTATTCGGTATATCAGTTTCAAGGATTTCCTAACAATGTTCTCGTTGTTTGAACAATGCATTCAGTTTTACTTTATTTTACATTTCTAAAAACTCACACTGGCGAACAACTTTAAAACCGAAAAATTTTTACGTCATTCATTTTTAAATGTGCTTATTTATTAGGAAATTAATTTTCAGCAGTGCACCGGAATTTAATTCGAAAATATTGCGTGTTTTGTATTCGGTATATCAGTTTCTAGGATTTCCAAAAAATGGTTTCATTGTTTAAACAATGCATTCAGTTTTATTTTATTATACATTTCTAAAAATTCCCACAGGCGAACACCTTTAAAATGAAAAAATATTTACGTCATTAATTTGGAAATGTGCTTTTTTATTAAGAAATTAATTTTCAGCCGTGCACCGGAATGTAATGCGAAAATATTGCGTGTTTTGTATTCGGTACATCATTTTCCAGGAATCCATAACAATGGTTTCATTGTTTAAACAATGTATTCGGTTTTACTTTATTTTACATTTCTGAAAACTCACACAGGTGATCTACTTTAAAACCGAAACTATTTTACGTCATTCATTTTGAAATGTGGTTATTTATTAGGAAATAATTTTCAGCCGTGCACCGGAATATAATTCGAAAATATTGCGTGTTTTGTATTCGGTATATCAATTTCCAGGTTTCACTAATAATGGTTTCATTTTTAAACAATGTATTCAGTTTTACTTTATTTTACATTTCTAAAAATTCACACAGGCGAACACCTTTAAAACGAAAAAATACTTACGTCATTCATTTGGAAATGTGCTTTTTTATTAGAAAATTAATTTTCAGCCGTGCACCGGAATTTAATTCGAAAATATTGCGTGTTTTGTATTCGGTATATCAGTTTCAAGGATTTCCTAACAGTGGTCTCGTTGTTTGAACAATGCATTCAGTTTTACTTTATTTTACATTTCTAAAAACTCACACTGGCGAACAACTTTAAAACCGAAAAATTTTTACGTCATTCATTTTTAAATGTGCTTATTTATTAGGAAATTAATTTTCAGCAGTGCACCGGAATTTAATTCGAAAATATTGCGTGTTTTGTATTCGTTATATCAGTTTCTAGGATTTCAAAAAATTGGTTTCATTGTTTAAACAATGTATTCAGTTTTACTTTATTTTACATTTCTAGAAATTCACACCGGCGACCACCTTTAAAAGGAAAAAATATTTACGTCATTCATTTGGAAATGTTCTTTTTAATTAGGAAATTAATTTTCAGACGTGCACCGGAATGTAATGCGAAAATATTGGTGTTTTTTATTCCGTATATCAGTTTCCAGGATTCCCCAACAATGGTTTCATTTTTTAAACAATGTATTCGGTTTTACTTTATTTTACATTTCTAAAACCTCACACTGGCGAACTACTTTAAAACCGAAAAATTTTTACACCATTCGTTTGAAAATGTGCTTATGCCCAAGCCTGGAATCGAACCCGGTCCCCTGGAATAGATCTCCAATGCTCTACCACTAAGCCACAAGGACTACGTTACTCTCACTTATAAAAGTCGTCAAGGTTGCAACCACAGCACTAGATGGAAAAGACTTCATGAGCACACAATCTTGTGGCGAAACATGAGTAGCAAATGAACCCAGTATCGGTGAATATACACTTTTAATTAATTTCTCAACTACATTTCAGCAGTGAAATTACGCTTCAAATTATTGAATATTAAATGCGTGAATAATCACATTGCTAACAAGTCGTAAACAGACTTATATAAGTGACAAATGCCAAGCTGGGCACCGTCCTTGTGGCTTAGTGTTACAGCACTGGAGTTCCAGGGGCCCGGGATCGATTCCCGTCTGGGACATTTTTCACTAAGTTGGTTTACCACTTGTTAGCAATGTGGTTATTCACGTATTTAATATTCAATGGTTTCATTGTTTAAACAATATTCGGTTTTACTTATTTTGCATTTCAAAAAACTCACACAGGTGAACTACTTTAAAACCGATAAATTTTTACTTCATTCATTTGTAAATAGGCTTTTTTATTAGGAAATTAATTTTCAGTCGTGCACCGGAATTTAATTCGACAATATTGCGTGTTTTGTATTCGGTATATCAATTTCCAGGGTTCCGTAACAATGGTTTCATTGTTTAAACACTGCATTCAGTTTTGCTTCATTTTACATTTCTAAAAATTCACACAGGCGAACAACTTTAAAACCGAGAAATTTTTACGTCTTTCATTTGGAAATGTGCTTATTTATTAGAAAACTAATTTTCAGCCGTGCACCAGAACTTAATTCGAAAATATTGCGTGTTTTGTATTCGGTATATCAGTTTCAAGGATTTCCTAACAATGGTCTCATTGTTTAAACAATGCATTCAGTTTTACTTTATTATACATTTCTAAAAACTCCCACGGGCGAACACCTTTAAATCGAAAAAATATTTACGTCATTCATTTGGAAATGTGCTTTTTTATTAGGAAATTAATTTTCAGCCGTGCACCGGAATGTAATGCGAAAATATTGCGTGTTTTGTATTTGGTATATCATTTTCCAGGAATTCTTAACAATGGTTTCATTGTTTAAACAATGTATTCGGTTTTACTTTATTTTACATTTCTGAAAACTCACACAGGTGGTCTACTTTAAAACCGAAAATTTTTTACGTCATTCATTTTGAAATTTGCTTATTTATTAGGAAATAATTTTCAGCCGTGCACCGGAATGTAATTCGAAAATATTGCGTGTTTTGTATTCGGTATATCAATTTCCAGGTTTCACTAACAATGGTTTCATTTTTAAACAATGTATTCAGTTTTACTTTATTTTACATTTCTAAAAATTCACACAGGCGAACACCTTTAAAACGAAAAAATACTTACGTGATTCATTTGGAAATGTGCTTTTTTATTAGGAAATTAATTTTCAGCCGTGCACCGGAATGTATCGCGAAAATATTGCGTGTTTTTTATTCGGTATATCATTTTCCAGGAATTCTTAACAATGGTTTCATTGTTTAAACAATGTATTCGGTTTTACTTTATTTTACATTTCTAAAAACTCACACAGGTGATCTACTTTAAAACCGAAAATTTTTTACGTCATTCATTTGGAAATGTGCTTATTTATTAGGAAATTAATTTTCAGCCGTGCACAGGAATTTAATTCGAAAATATTGCGTGTTTTGTATTCGGTATATCAGTTTCTTGGATTTCCTAACAATGGTTTCATTGTTTAAACAATGTATTCAGTTTTACTTTATTTTACATTTCTAGAAATTCACACCGGCGAACACCTTTAAAACGAAAAAATATTTACTTCATTCATTTGGAAATGTGCTTTTTTATTAGGAGATTAATTTTCAGCCGTGCTCCGGAATGTAATTCGAAAATATTGCGTGTTTTGTATTCGGTATATCATTTATCAGGAATTCTTAACAATGGTTTCATTGTTTAAACAATGTATTCGGTTTTACTTTATTTTACATTTCTAAAAACTCACACAGGCGAACAACTTTAAAACGAAAAAATATTTACGTCATTCATTTGGAAATGTGCTTTTTTATTAGGAAATTAATTTTCAGCCGTGCACCGGAATGTAATGCGAAAATATTGCATGTTTTTTATTCGGTATATCATTTTCCAGGAATTCTTAACAATGGTGTCATTGTTTAAACAATGTATTCAGTTTTGCTTCATTTTACATTTCTAAAAACTCACACTGGCGAACAAATTTAAAACCGAAATATTTTTACGTAATTCATTTTTAAATGTGCTTATTTATTAGGAAATTAATTTTCAGCCGTGCACCGGAATTTAATTCGAAAATATTGCGTGTTTTGTATTCGGTATATCAGTTTCAAGGATTTCCTAACAATGGTCTCATTGTTTGAACAATACATTCAGTTTTACTTTATTTTACATTTCTAAAAACTCACACTGGCGAACAACTTTAAAACCGAAAAATTTTTACGTCATTCATTTTTAAATGTGCTTATTTATTAGGAAATTAATTTTCAGCAGTGCACCGGAATTTAATTCGAAAATATTGCGTGTTTTGTATTAGGTGTATCAGTTTCTAGGATTTCCTAACAATGGTTTCATTGTTTAAACAATGCATTCAGTTTTATTTTATTATACATTTCTAAAAATTCCCACAGGAGAACACCTTTAAAACGAAAAAATATTTACGTCATTCATTTGGAAATGTGCTTTTTTATTAGGAAATTAATTTTCAGCCGTGCACCGGAATGTAATGCGAAAATATTGCGTGTTTTGTATTCGGTATATCATTTTCCAGGAATTCTTAACAATGGTTTCATTGTTTAAACAATGTATTCGCTTTTACTTTATTTTACATTTCTAAAAACTCACACAGGTGATCTACTTTAAAACCGAAAATATTTTACGTCATTCATTTTGAAATATGCTTATTTATTAGGAAATAATTTTCAGCCGTGCACCGGAATGTAATTCGAAAATATTGCGTGTTTTGTATTCGGTATATCAATTTCCAAGTTTCACTAACAATGGTTTCATTTTTAAACAATGTATTCAGTTTTACTTTATTTTACATTTCTAAAAATTCACACAGGTGAACACCTTTAAAACGAAAAAATACTTACGTCATTCATTTGGAAATGTGCATTTTTATTAGGAAATTAATTTTCAGCCGTGCACCGGAATGTAATGCGAAAATATTGCGAGTTTTGTATTCGGTATATCATTTTCCAAGATTTCCTAACAATGGTTTCATTGCTTAAACAATGTATTCAGTTTTGCTTCATTTTACATTTCTAAAAATTCACACAGGCGAATGACTTTAAAACCGAGAAGTTTTTACTTCATTCATTTGTAAATAGGCTTTTTTATTAGGAAATTAATTTTCAGCCATGCACCGGAATGTAATTTGAAAATATTGCGTGTTTTGTATTCGGTATATCAGTTTCCAGGATTCCCTAACAATGGTTTCATTTTTTAAACGATGTATTCGGTTTTACTTTATTTTACATTTCTAAAAACTCACACTGGCGAACTACTTTAAAACCGAAAAATTTTTACACCATTCATTTGAAAATGTGCTTATGCCCAAGCCGGGAATCGAACCCTGTCCCCTGGAATAGATCTCCAATGCTCTACCACTAAGCCACAAGGACTACGGCATCTCTCACTTATAAAAGTCTGTAAGGTTGCAACCACAGCACTAGATGGAAAAGACTTCATGAGCACACAATCTTGTGGCGAAACATGAGTAGCAAATGAACCCAGTATCGGTGAATATACATTTTTAATTATTTTTTTCTACATTTCAGCAGTGAAATTACGCTTCAAATTATTGAATATTAAATACGTGAATAATCACATTGCTAACAAGTCGTAAACAGACTTATATAAGTGACAGATGCCAAGCTGGGCACCGTCCTTGTGGCTTAGTGTTAGAGCACTGGAGCTCCTGGGGCCCGGGATCGATTCCCGTCTTCGACATTTTTCACTCAGTTGGTTTACCACTTGTTAGCAATGTGATTATCCACGTATTTAATATTCAATAGTTTCATTGTTTAAACAATATTCGGTTTTACTTTATTTTGCATTTCAAAAAACTCACACAGGTGATCTACTTTAAAACCGAAAAATTTTTACTTCATTCATTTGTAAATAGGCTTTTTTATTAGGAAATTAATTTTCAGCCATGCACCGGAATTTAATTCGACAATATTGCGTGTTTTGTATTCGGTATATCAATTTCCAGGGTTCCGTAACAATTGTTTCATTGTTTAAACAATGCATTCAGTTTTATTTTATTATACATTTCTAAAAATTCCCACAGGCGAACACCTTTAAAACGAAAAAATATTTACGTCATTCATTTGGAAATGTTCTTTTTAATTAGGAAATTAATTTTCAGACGTGCACCGGAATGTAATGCGAAAATATTGGGGTTTTTTATTCGGTATATCAGTTTCCAGGATTCCCTAACAATGGTTTCATTTTTTAAACAATGTATTCGGTTTTCCTTTATTTTACATTTCTAAAAATTCACACAGGCGAACACCTTTAAAACGAAAAAATCTTTACGTCATTTATTTTTAAATGTGATTTTTTATTAGGAAATTAATTTTCAGCCGTGCACCGGAATGTAATGCGAAAATATTGCGTGTTTTGTATTCGGTATATCATTTTCCAAGATTTCCTAACAATGGTTTCATTTCTTAAACAATGTATTCAGTTTTGCTTCATTTTACATTTCTAAAAATTCACACAGGGGAACAACTTTAAAACCGAGAAATTTTTACGTCTTTCATTTGGAAATGTGCTTATTTATTAGAAAATTATTTTTCAGCCGTGGACCAGAATTTAATTCGAAAATATTGCGTGTTTTGTATTCGGTATATCAGTTTCTAGGATTTCAAAACAATGGTTTCATTGTTTAAACAATGCATTCAGTTTTACTTTATTTTACATTTCTAGAAATTCACACCGGCGACCACCTTTAAAACGAAACAATATTTACGTCATTCATTTGGAAATGTGCTTTTTAATTAGGAAATTAATTTTCAGCCGTGCACCGGAATGTAATGCGAAAATATTGCGTGTTTTTTATTCGGTATATCAGTTTCCAGGATTCCCTAACAATGGTTTCATTTTTTAAACAATGTATTCGGTTTTACTTTATTTTACATTTCTAAAAACTCACACTGGCGAACTAATTTAAAACCGAAAAATTTTTACACCATTCATTTGAAAATGTGCTCATGCCCAATCCGGGAATCGAACCTGGCCCCCAGGAATTGATCTCCAATGCTCTACCACTAAGCCACAAAGTAAAGGGCATTTCTCACTTATAAAAGTCGGTAAGGTTGCAACCACTGCACTAGATGGAAAAGACTTCATGAGCGCACAATCTAGTGGCGAAACATGAGAAGCAAATGAACCCAGTATCGGTGAATATACATTTTTAATTAATTTTTCAACTACATTTCAGCAGTGAAATTACGTTTCAATTTATTGAATATTAAATACGTGAATAATTACATTGCTAACAAGTCGTAAACAGACTTATATAAGTGACAGATGCCAAGCTGGGCACCGTCGTTGTTGCTTAGTGTTAGAGCTCTGGAGCTCCAGGGGCCCGGGATCGATTCCCGTCTTGGACATTTTTCACTAAGTTGGTTTACGATTTGTTACCAATGTGATTATTCTCGTATTTAATATTCAATGGTTTCATTGTTTAAACAATATTCGGTTTTACTTTATTTTGCATTTCAAAAAACTCACGCAGGTGAACTACTTTAAAACCGAAAAATTTTTACTTCATTCATTTGTAAATAGGCTTTTTTATCAGGAAATTAATTTTCAGCCATGCACCGGAATTTAATTCGAAAATATTGCGTGTTTTGTATTCGGTATATCAGTTTTTAGGTTGGTTGGTTGTATTTATGACGGCCAATTATCTGCACGAGGGATATGGGCTCTGGGGGCGAGTGCCCTTCGTGGGGGTCTTTCTAAGGGATCCTAACCCGTATTAACGCTTGCAAATTCACGTCTCGAAGAAAACCACGAAAACTCCGAACGATTAGGCCGACGGGCGCGATTGGGATCGAACCCAGCACCTCCCGTCTACCAGCTTCGAGAGCAGAACCTCTCGGCCACTGGTGGGGCCTCCAGTGACACGTGATTAAATACGTGAATAATCACATTGCTAACAAGTCGTAAACCAACTTAGTGAAAAATGTTTAAACAATGCATTCAGTTTTACTTTATTATACATTTCTAAAAATTCACACAGGCGAACACCTTTAAAACGAAAAAATATTTTCGTCATTCATTTGGAAATATGCTTTTTTATTAGGAAATAAATTTTCAGCCGTGCACCGGAAACTAATTCGAAAATATTGCGTGTTTTGTATTCGGTATATCAGTTTAGAGGATTTCCTAAAAATGGATTCAGTGTTTAAACAATGTATTCGGTTTTACTTTATTTTACATTTCTAAAAACTCACACAGGTGATCTACTTTAAAACCGAAAATTATATACGTCATTCATTGTGAAATGTGCTTATTTATTATTAAATAATTTTCAGCCGCGCACCGGAATGTAATTCGAAAATATTGCGTGTTTTGTATTCGGTATATCAATTTCCAGGGTTCACTAACAATGGTTGGTTGGTTGGTTGTTTTTATGTCGGCCAATTATCTGCACGTGGGATATAGGCCCTAAGGGGGGGAGTGCCTCCCGTGGAGGTCTTTCTAAGGGAACCTAACCCGTATTAACGCTTCACTAACAGTGGTTTCATTTTTAAACTATGTATTCAGTTTTACTTTATTTTACATTTCTAAAAATTCACACAGGCGAACACCTTTAAAACGAAAAAATATTTACGTCATTCATTTGGAAATGTGCTTTTTTATTAGGAAATTAATTTTCAGCCGTGCACCGGAATGTAATGCGAAAATATTGCGTGTTTTGTTTTCGGTATATCATTTTCCAAGATTTCCTAACAATGGTTTCATTGCTTAAACAATGTATTCAGTTTTGCCTCATTTTACATTTCTGAAAATTCACACAGGCGAACAGCTTTAAAACCGAGAAATTTTTACGTCTTTCATTTAGAAATGTGCGTATTTATTAGAAAATTAATTTTCAGCCGTGCACCAGAATTTAATTCGAAAACATTGCGTGTTTTGTATTCGGTATATCAGTTTCAAGGATTTCCTAACAATGGTCTCATTGTTTAAACAATGCATTCAGTTTTACTTTATTATACATTTCTAAAAATTCACACAGGCGAACACCTTTAAAACGAGAAAATATTTACGTCATTCATTTGGAAATGTGCTTATTTATTAGAAAATTAATTTTCAGCCGTGCACCAGAATTTAATTCGAAAACATTGCGTGTTTTGTATTCGGTATATCATTTTCCAGGAATTCTTAACAATGGATTCATTGTTTAAACAATGTATTCGGTTTTACTTTATTTTACATTTCAAAAAACTCACACAGGTGATCTAATTTAAAACCGAAATTTTTTTACATCATTCATTTGGTTGGTTGGTTGGTTGGTTGATTTTGTGACGGCCGATTATCTACACTAGGGATATAGGCCCTGGGGGGAGTGCCCTTCGTGGGGGTCTTTCTAAGGGAACCTAACCCGTATTAACACATGGAAATCCATGGTTCGAAGAAAACCACGAAAACTCCGAACGATTAGGCCGACGGGCGCGATTGGGATCGAACCCAGCACTTCCCGTCTACCAGATTCGAGAGCAGAACCTCTCAGCCACTGGTGGGGCCGTCATTCATTTGGAAATGTGCTTATGTATTAGGAAATTAATTTTCAGCCGTGCACCGGAATGTAATGCGAAAATATTGCGTGTTTTGTATTCGGTATATCATTTTCCAAGATTTCCTAACAATGGTTTCATTGCTTATACAATGTATTCAGTTTTTCTTTATTTTACATTTCTAAAAATTCACACAGGCGAACAACTTTAAAACCGAGAAATTTTTACGTCTTTCATTTGGAAATGTGCTTATTTATTAGGAAATTAATTTTCAGCAGTGCACCGGAATATAATTCGAAAATATTGCGTGTTTTGTATTCGGAATATCAGTTTCTAGGATTTCTTAACAATGGTTTCATTGTTTAAACAATGTATTCGGTTTTACTTTATTTTACATTTCTAAAAACTCACACAGGTGATCTACTTTGAAACCGAAAATTTTTTACGTCATTCATTTGGAAATGTGCTTATGTATTAGGAAATAATTTTCAGCCGTGCACCGGAATGTAATTCGAAAATATTGCGTGTTTTGTATTCGGTATATCAATTTCCAGGGTTCACTAACAATGGTTTCATTTTTGAACAATGTATTCAGTTTTACTTTATTTTACATTTCTAAAAATTCACACAGGCGAACACCTTTAAAACGAAAAAATATTTACGTCATTCATTTGGAAATGTGCTTTTTTATTAGGAAATTAATTTTCAGCCGTGCACCGGAATGTAATGCGAAAATATTGCGTGTTTTGTTTTCGGTATATCATTTTCCAAGATTTCCTAACAATGGTTTCATTGCTTAAACAATGTATTCAGTTTCGCCTCATTTTACATTTCTAAAAATTCACACAGGCGAACAACTTTAAAACCGAGAAATTTTTACGTCTTTCATTTAGAAATGTGCGTATTTATTAGAAAATTAATTTTCAGCCGTGCACCAGAATTTAATTCGAAAACATTGCGTGTTTTGTATTCGGTATATCAGTTTCAAGGATTTCCTAACAATGGTCTCATTGTTTAAACAATGCATTCAGTTTTACTTTATTATACATTTCTAAAAATTCACACAGGCGAACACCTTTAAAACGAGAAAATATTTACGTCATTCATTTGGAAATGTGCTTATTTATTAGAAAATTAATTTTCAGCCGTGCACCAGAATTTAATTCGAAAACATTGCGTGTTTTGTATTCGGTATATCATTTTCCAGGAATTCTTAACAATGGATTCATTGTTTAAACAATGTATTCGGTTTTACTTTATTTTACATTTCAAAAAACTCACACAGGTGATCTACTTTAAAACCGAAATTTTTTTACGTCATTCATTTGGTTGGTTGGTTGGTTGGTTGATTTTGTGACGGCCGATTATCTACACTAGGGATATAGGCCCTGGGGGGAGTGCCCTTCGTGGGGGTCTTTCTAAGGGAACCTAACCCGTATTAACACATGGAAATCCATGGTTCGAAGAAAACCACGAAAACTCCGAACGATTAGGCCGACGGGCGCGATTGGGATCGAACCCAGCACTTCCCGTCTACCAGATTCGAGAGCAGAACCTCTCAGCCACTGGTGGGGCCGTCATTCATTTGGAAATGTGCTTATGTATTAGGAAATTAATTTTCAGCCGTGCACCGGAATGTAATGCGAAAATATTGCGTGTTTTGTATTCGGTATATCATTTTCCAAGATTTCCTAACAATGGTTTCATTGCTTATACAATGTATTCAGTTTTTCTTTATTTTACATTTCTAAAAATTCACACAGGCGAACAACTTTAAAACCGAGAAATTTTTACGTCTTTCATTTGGAAATGTGCTTATTTATTAGGAAATTAATTTTCAGCAGTGCACCGGAATATAATTCGAAAATATTGCGTGTTTTGTATTCGGAATATCAGTTTCTAGGATTTCCTAACAATGGTTTCATTGTTTAAACAATGTATTCGGTTTTACTTTATTTTACATTTCTAAAAACTCACACAGGTGATCTACTTTGAAACCGAAAATTTTTTACGTCATTCATTTGGAAATGTGCTTATGTATTAGGAAATAATTTTCAGCCATGCACCGGAATGTAATTCGAAAATATTGCGTGTTTTGTATTCGGTATATCAATTTCCAGGGTTCACTAACAATGGTTTCATTTTTGAACAATGTATTCAGTTTTACTTTATTTTACATTTCTAAAAATTCACACAGGCGAACACCTTTAAAACGAAAAAATATTTACGTCATTCATTTGGAAATGTGCTTTTTTATTAGGAAATTAATTTTCAGCCGTGCACCGGAATGTAATGCGAAAATATTGCGTGTTTTGTTTTCGGTATATCATTTTCCAAGATTTCCTAACAATGGTTTCATTGCTTAAACAATGTATTCAGTTTCGCCTCATTTTACATTTCTAAAAATTCACACAGGCGAACAACTTTAAAACCGAGAAATTTTTACGTCTTTCATTTAGAAATGTGCGTATTTATTAGAAAATTAATTTTCAGCCGTGCACCAGAATTTAATTCGAAAACATTGCGTGTTTTGTATTCGGTATATCAGTTTCAAGGATTTCCTAACAATGGTCTCATTGTTTAAACAATGCATTCAGTTTTACTTTATTATACATTTCTAAAAATTCACACAGGCGAACACCTTTAAAACGAGAAAATATTTACGTCATTCATTTGGAAATGTGCTTATTTATTAGAAAATTATTTTTCAGCCGTGCACCAGAATTTAATTCGAAAACATTGCGTGTTTTGTATTCGGTATATCATTTTCCAGGAATTCTTAACAATGGATTCATTGTTTAAACAATGTATTCGGTTTTACTTTATTTTACATTTCAAAAAACTCACACAGGTGATCTACTTTAAAACCGAAATTTTTTTACGTCATTCATTTGGTTGGTTGGTTGGTTGGTTGATTTTGTGACGGCCGATTATCTACACTAGGGATATAGGCCCTGGGGGGAGTGCCCTTCGTGGGGGTCTTTCTAAGGGAACCTAACCCGTATTAACACATGGAAATCCATGGTTCGAAGAAAACCACGAAAACTCCGAACGATTAGGCCGACGGGCGCGATTGGGATCGAACCCAGCACTTCCCGTCTACCAGTTTCGAGAGCAGAACCTCTCAGCCACTGGTGGGGCCGTCATTCATTTGGAAATGTGCTTATGTATTAGGAAATTAATTTTCAGCCGTGCACCGGAATGTAATGCGAAAATATTGCGTGTTTTGTATTCGGTATATCATTTTCCAAGATTTCCTAACAATGGTTTCATTGCTTATACAATGTATTCAGTTTTTCTTTATTTTACATTTCTAAAAATTCACACAGGCGAACAACTTTAAAACCGAGAAATTTTTACGTCTTTCATTTGGAAATGTGCTTATTTATTAGGAAATTAATTTTCAGCAGTGCACCGGAATATAATTCGAAAATATTGCGTGTTTTGTATTCGGAATATCAGTTTCTAGGATTTCCTAACAATGGTTTCATTGTTTAAACAATGTATTCGGTTTTACTTTATTTTACATTTCTAAAAACTCACACAGGTGATCTACTTTGAAACCGAAAATTTTTTACGTCATTCATTTGGAAATGTGCTTATGTATTAGGAAATAATTTTCAGCCGTGCACCGGAATGTAATTCGAAAATATTGCGTGTTTTGTATTCGGTATATCAATTTCCAGGGTTCACTAACAATGGTTTCATTTTTGAACAATGTATTCAGTTTTACTTTATTTTACATTTCTAAAAATTCACACAGGCGAACACCTTTAAAACGAAACAATATTTACGTCATTCATTTGGAAATGTGCTTTTTTATTAGGAAATTAATTTTCAGCCGTGCACCGGAATGTAATGCGAAAATATTGCGTGTTTTGTTTTCGGTATATCATTTTCCAAGATTTCCTAACAATGGTTTCATTGCTTAAACAATGTATTCAGTTTCGCCTCATTTTACATTTCTAAAAATTCACACAGGCGAACAACTTTAAAACCGAGAAATTTTTACGTCTTTCATTTAGAAATGTGCGTATTTATTAGAAAATTAATTTTCAGCCGTGCACCAGAATTTAATTCGAAAACATTGCGTGTTTTGTATTCGGTATATCAGTTTCAAGGATTTCCTAACAATGGTCTCATTGTTTAAACAATGCATTCAGTTTTACTTTATTATACATTTCTAAAAATTCACACAGGCGAACACCTTTAAAACGAGAAAATATTTACGTCATTCATTTGGAAATGTGCTTATTTATTAGAAAATTAATTTTCAGCCGTGCACCAGAATTTAATTCGAAAACATTGCGTGTTTTGTATTCGGTATATCATTTTCCAGGAATTCTTAACAATGGATTCATTGTTTAAACAATGTATTCGGTTTTACTTTATTTTACATTTCAAAAAACTCACACAGGTGATCTACTTTAAAACCGAAATTTTTTTACGTCATTCATTTGGTTGGTTGGTTGGTTGGTTGATTTTGTGACGGCCGATTATCTACACTAGGGATATAGGCCCTGGGGGGAGTGCCCTTCGTGGGGGTCTTTCTAAGGGAACCTAACCCGTATTAACACATGGAAATCCATGGTTCGAAGAAAACCACGAAAACTCCGAACGATTAGGCCGACGGGCGCGATTGGGATCGAACCCAGCACTTCCCGTCTACCAGATTCGAGAGCAGAACCTCTCAGCCACTGGTGGGGCCGTCATTCATTTGGAAATGTGCTTATGTATTAGGAAATTAATTTTCAGCCGTGCACCGGAATGTAATGCGAAAATATTGCGTGTTTTGTATTCGGTATATCATTTTCCAAGATTTCCTAACAATGGTTTCATTGCTTATACAATGTATTCAGTTTTTCTTTATTTTACATTTCTAAAAATTCACACAGGCGAACAACTTTAAAACCGAGAAATTTTTACGTCTTTCATTTGGAAATGTGCTTATTTATTAGGAAATTAATTTTCAGCAGTGCACCGGAATATAATTCGAAAATATTGCGTGTTTTGTATTCGGAATATCAGTTTCTAGGATTTCCTAACAATGGTTTCATTGTTTAAACAATGTATTCGGTTTTACTTTATTTTACATTTCTAAAAACTCACACAGGTGATCTACTTTGAAACCAAAAATTTTTTACGTCATTCATTTGGAAATGTGCTTATGTATTAGGAAATAATTTTCAGCCGTGCACCGGAATGTAATTCGAAAATATTGCGTGTTTTGTATTCGGTATATCAATTTCCAGGGTTCACTAACAATGGTTTCATTTTTGAACAATGTATTCACTTTTACTTTATTTTACATTTCTAAAAATTCACACAGGCGAACACCTTTAAAACGAAAAAATATTTACGTCATTCATTTGGAAATGTGCTTTTTTATTAGGAAATTAATTTTCAGCCGTGCACCGGAATGTAATGCGAAAATATTGCGTGTTTTGTTTTCGGTATATCATTTTCCAAGATTTCCTAACAATGGTTTCATTGCTTAAACAATGTATTCAGTTTCGCCTCATTTTACATTTCTAAAAATTCACACAGGCGAACAACTTTAAAACCGAGAAATTTTTACGTCTTTCATTTGGAAATGTGCTTATTTATTAGAAAATTAATTTTCAGCCGTGCACCAGAATTTAATTCGAAAATATTGCGTGTTTTGTATTCGGTATATCAGTTTCAAGGATTTCCTAACAATGGTCTCATTGTTTAAACAGCGCATTCAGTTTTACTTTATTATACATTTCTAAAAATTCACACAGGCGAACACCTTTAAAACGAAAAAAAATTTACGTCATTCATTTGGAAATGTGCTTTTTTATTAGGAAATTAATTTTCAGCCGTGCACCGGAATGTAATGCGAAAATATTGCGTGTTTTGTATTCGGTATATCATTTTCCAGGAATTCGTAACAATGGTTTCATTGTTTAAACAATGTATTCGGTTTTACTTTATTTTTCATTTCTAAAATCTCACACAGGTGATCTACTTTAAAACCGAAAATTTTTTACGTCATTCATTTGGAAATGTGCTTATTTATTAGGAAATAATTTTCAGGCGTGCACCGGAATGTAATTCGAAAATATTGCGTGTTTTGTATTCGGTATATAAGTTTCAAGGATTTCCTAACAATGGTCTCATTGTTTAAACAGTGCATTCAGTTTTATTTTATTATACATTTCTAAAAATTCACACAGGCGAACACCTTTAAAACGAAAAAATATTTACGTCATTCATTTGGAAATGTGCTTTTTTATTAGGAAATTAATTTTCAGCCGTGGAACCGGAATGTAATGCGAAAATATTGCGTGTTTTGTATTCGGTATATCAGTTTCAAGGATTTCCTAACAATGGTCTCATTGTTTGAACAATGCATGCAGTTTTACTTTATTTTACATTTCTAAAAACTCACACTGGCGAACAACTTTAAAACCCAAAAATTTTTACGTCATTCATTTTTAAATGTGCTTATTTATTAGGAAATTAATATTCAGCAGTGCACCGGAATTTAATTCGAAAATATTGCGTGTTTTGTATTCGGTATATCAATTTCCAGGGTTCCCTAACAATGGTTTCATTGTTTAAACAATGTATTCAGTTTTGCTTCATTTTACATTTCTAAAAATTCACACAGGCGAACAACTTTAAAAGCGAGAAATTTTTACGTCTTTCATTTGGAAATGTGCTTATTTATTAGAAAATTAATTTTCAGTCGTGCACCAGAATTTAATTCGAAAATATTGCGTGTTTTGTATTCGGAATATCAGTTTCAAAGATTTCCTAACAATGGTCTTATTGTTTAAACAATGCATTCAGTTTTACTTTATTATACATTTCTAAAAATTCACACAGGCGAACACCTTTAAAACGAAAAAATATTTACGTCATTCATTTGGAAATGTGCTTTTTTATTAGGAAATTAATTTTCAGCCGTGCACCGGAATGTAATGCGAAAATATTGCGTGTTTTGTATTCGGTATATCATTTTCCAGGAATTCTTAACAATGGTTTCATTGTTTAAACAATGTATTCGGTTTTACTTTATTTTACATTTCTAAAAACTCACACAGGTGATCTACTTCAAAACCGAAATTTTTTTACGTCATTCATTGTGAAATGTACTTATTTATTAGGAAATAATTTTCAGCCGTGCACCGGAATGTAATTCGAAAATATTGCGTGTTTTGTATTCGGTATATAAGTTTCAAGGATTTCCTAACAATGGTCTCATTGTTTAAACAGTGCATTCAGTTTTATTTTATTATACATTTCTAAAAATTCACACAGGCGAACACCTTTAAAACGAAAAAATATTTACGTCATTCATTTGGAAATGTGCTTTTTTATTAGGAAATTAATTTTCAGCCGTGGAACCGGAATGTAATGCGAAAATATTGCGTGTTTTGTATTCGGTATATCAGTTTCAAGGATTTCCTAAAAATGGTCTCATTGTTTGAACAATGCATGCAGTTTTACTTTATTTTACATTTCTAAAAACTCACACTGGCGAACAACTTTAAAACCCAAAAATTTTTACGTCATTCATTTTTAAATGTGCTTATTTATTAGGAAATTAATATTCAGCAGTGCACCGGAATTTAATTCGAAAATATTGCGTGTTTTGTATTCGGTATATCAATTTCCAGGGTTCCCTAACAATGGTTTCATTGTTTAAACAATGTATTCAGTTTTGCTTCATTTTACATTTCTAAAAATTCACACAGGCGAACAACTTTAAAACCGAGAAATTTTTACGTCTTTCATTTGGAAATGTGCTTATTTATTAGAAAATTAATTTTCAGTCGTGCACCAGAATTTAATTCGAAAATATTGCGTGTTTTGTATTCGGAATATCAGTTTCAAGGATTTCCTAACAATGGTCTTATTGTTTAAACAATGCATTCAGTTTTACTTTATTATACATTTCTAAAAATTCACACAGGCGAACACCTTTAAAACGAAAAAATATTTACGTCATTCATTTGGAAATGTGCTTTTTTATTAGGAAATTAATTTTCAGCCGTGCACCGGAATGTAATGCGAAAATATTGCGTGTTTTGTATTCGGTATATCATTTTCCAGGAATTCTTAACAATGGTTTCATTGTTTAAACAATGTATTCGGTTTTACTTTATTTTACATTTCTAAAAACTCACACAGGTGATCTACTTCAAAACCGAAATTTTTTTACGTCATTCATTGTGAAATGTACTTATTTATTAGGAAATAATTTTCAGCCGTGCACCGGAATGTAATTCGAAAATATTGCGTGTTTTGTATTCGGTATAACAATTTCCAGGGTTCATTAACAATGGTTGGTCTGTTGGTTGTTTTTATGTCGGCCAATTATCTGCACGTGGGATATAGGCCCTAAGGGGGGGGGTGCCTTCCGTGGAGGTCTTTCTAAAGGAACCTAACCCGTATTAACGCTTCACTAACAATGGTTTCATTTTTAAACAATGTATTCAGTTTTACTTTATTTTACATTTCTAAAAATTCACACCGGCGAACACCTTTAAAATGAAAAAATATTTACTTCATTCATTTGGAAATGTGATTTTTTATTAGGAAATTAATTTTCAGCCGTGCACCGGAATGTAATGCGAAAATATTGCGTGTTTTGTATTCGGTATATCAGTTTCAAGGATTTCCTAACAATGGTCTCATTGTTTAAACAATGCATTCAGTTTTACTTTATTATACATTTCTAAAAATTCACACAGGCGAACAACTTTAAAACCGAAAAATTTTTACACCATTCATTTGAAAATGTGCTTATGCCCAAGCCGGGAATCAAACCCGGTCCCCTGGAATAGATCTCCAATGCTCTACCACTAAGCCACAAGGACTACGGCATCTCTCACTTATAAAAGTCGGTAAGGCTGCAACCACAGCACTAGATGGTAAAGACTTCATGAGCACACAATCTTTTGGCGAAACATGAGTAGCAAATGAACCCAATATCGTTGAATATACATTTTTAATTAATTTCTCAACTACATTTCAGCAGTGAAATTACGCTTCAAATTATTGAATATTAAATACGTGAATAATCACATTGCTAACAAGTCGTAAACAGACTTATATAAGTGACAAATGCCAAGCTGGGCACCGTCCTCAATGGTTTCATTGTTTAAACAATATTCGGTTTTACTTTATTTTGCATTTCAAAAAACTCACACAGGTGAATTACTTTAAAACAGATAATTTTTTACTTCATTCATTTGTAAATAGGCTTTTTTATTAGGAAATTAATTTTCAGCCGTACACCGGAATTTAATTCGACAACATTGCGTGTTTTGTATTCGGTATATCAATTTCCAGGGTTCCGTAACAATGGTTTCATTGTTTAAACAATTTATTCGATTTTTCTTCATTTTACATTTCTAAAAATTCACACAGGCGAACAACTTTAAAACCGAGAAATTTTTACGTCTTTCATTTGGAAATGTGCTTTTTTATTAGAAAATTAATTTTCAGCCGTGCACCAGAATTTAATTCGAAAATATTGCGTGTTTTGTATTCGGTATATCAGTTTCAAGGATTTCCTAACAATGGTCTCATTGTTTAAACAGTGCATTCAGTTTTACTTTATTATACATTTCTAAAAATTCACACAGGCGAACACCTTTAAAACGAAAAAAAATTTACGTCATTCATTTGGAAATGTGCTTTTTTATTAGGAAATTAATTTTCAGCCGTGCACCGGAATGTAATGCGAAAATATTGCGTGTTTTGTATTCGGTATATCATTTTCCAGGAATTCGTAACAATGGTTTCATTGTTTAAACAATGTATTCGGTTTTACTTTATTTTTCATTTCTAAAATCTCACACAGGTGATCTACTTTAAAACCGAAAATTTTTTACGTCATTCATTTGGAAATGTGCTTATTTATTAGGAAATAATTTTCAGCCGTGCACCGGAATGTAATTCGAAAATATTGCGTGTTTTGTATTCGGTATATAAGTTTCAAGGATTTCCTAACAATGGTCTCATTGTTTAAACAGTGCATTCAGTTTTATTTTATTATACATTTCTAAAAATTCACACAGGCGAACACCTTTAAAACGAAAAAATATTTACGTCATTCATTTGGAAATGTGCTTTTTTATTAGGAAATTAATTTTCAGCCGTGGAACCGGAATGTAATGCGAAAATATTGCGTGTTTTGTATTCGGTATATCAGTTTCAAGGATTTCCTAACAATGGTCTCATTGTTTGAACAATGCATGCAGTTTTACTTTATTTTACATTTCTAAAAACTCACACTGGCGAACAACTTTAAAACCCAAAAATGTTTACGTCATTCATTTTTAAATGTGCTTATTTATTAGGAAATTAATATTCAGCAGTGCACCGGAATTTAATTCGAAACTATTGCGTGTTTTGTATTCGGTATATCAGTTTCTAGGATTTCCTAACAATGGTTTCATTGTTTAAACAATCTATTCACTTTTACTTTATTTTACATTTCTAGAAATTCACACCGGCGAACACCTTTAAAATGAAAAAATATTTACTTCATTCATTTGGAAATGTGATTTTTTATTAGGAAATTAATTTTCAGCCGTGCACCGGAATGTAATGCGAAAATATTGCGTGTTTTGTATTCGATAAATCATTTTCAGAGATTTCCTAACAATGGTTTCATTTCTTAAACAATGTATTCAGTTTTGCTTCATTTTACATTTCTAAAAATTCACACAGGCGAACAACTTTAAAACCGAGAAATATTTACGTCATTCATTTGGAAATGTGCTTATGTATTAGGAAATTAATTTTCAGCCGTGCACCGGAATGTAATGCGAAAATATTGCGTGTTTTGTATTCGGTATATCATTTTCCAAGATTTCCTAACAATGGTTTCATTGCTTATACAATGTATTCAGTTTTTCTTTATTTTACATTTCTAAAAATTCACACAGGCGAACAACTTTAAAACCGAGAAATTTTTACGTCTTTCATTTGGAAATGTGCTTATTTATTAGGAAATTAATTTTCAGCAGTGCACCGGAATATAATTCGAAAATATTTCGTGTTTTGTATTCGGAATATCAGTTTCTAGGATTTCCTAACAATGGTTTCATTGTTTAAACAATGTATTCGGTTTTACTTTATTTTACATTTCTAAAAACTCACACAGGTGATCTACTTTGAGACCGAAAATTTTTTACGTCATTCATTTGGAAATGTGCTTATTTATTAGGAAATTAATTTTCAGCCGTGCACCGGAATGTAATTCGAAAATATTGCGTGTTTTGTATTCGGTATATCAATTTCCAGGGTTCACTAACAATAGTTTCATTTTTGAACAATGTATTCAGTTTTACTTTATTTTACATTTCTAAAAACTCACACAGGCGAACACCTTTAAAACGAAAAAATATTTACGTCATTCATTTGGAAATGTGCTTTTTTATTAGGAAATTAATTTTCAGCCGTGCACCGGAATGTAATGCGAAAATATTGCGTGTTTTGTTTTCGGTATATCATTTTCCAAGATTTCCTAACAATGGTTTCATTGCTTAAACAATGTATTCAGTTTTGCCTCATTTTACATTTCTAAAAATTCACACAGGCGAACAACTTTAAAACCGAGAAATTTTTACGTCTTTCATTTAGAAATGTGCGTATTTATTAGAAAATTAATTTTCAGCCGTGCACCAGAATTTAATTCGAAAACATTGCGTGTTTTGTATTCGGTATATCAGTTTCAAGGATTTCCTAACAATGGTCTCATTGTTTAAACAATGCATTCAGTTTTACTTTATTATACATTTCTAAAAATTCACACAGGCGAATAACTTTAAAACCGAAAAATTTTTACACCATTCATTTGAAAATGTGCTTATGCCCAAGCCGGGAATCAAACCCGGTCCCCTGGAATAGATCTCCAATGCTCTACCACTAAGCCACAAGGACTACGGCATCTCACTTATAAAAGTCGGTAAGGCTGCAACCACAGCACTAGATGGTAAAGACTTCATGAGCACACAATCTTTTGGCGAAACATGAGTAGCAAATGAACCCAATATCGTTGAATATACATTTTTAATTAATTTCTCAACTACATTTCAGCAGTGAAATTACGCTTCAAATTATTGAATATTAAATACGTGAATAATCACATTGCTAACAAGTCGTAAACAGACTTATATAAGTGACAAATGCCAAGCTGGGCACCGTCCTCAATGGTTTCATTGTTTAAACAATATTCGGTTTTACTTTATTTTGCATTTCAAAAAACTCACACAGGTGAATTACTTTAAAACAGATAATTTTTTACTTCATTCATTTGTAAATAGGCTTTTTTATTAGGAAATTAATTTTCAGCCGTACACCGGAATTTAATTCGACAACATTGCGTGTTTTGTATTCGGTATATCAATTTCCAGGGTTCCGTAACAATGGTTTCATTGTTTAAACAATTTATTCGATTTTTCTTCATTTTACATTTCTAAAAATTCACACAGGCGAACAACTTTAAAACCGAGAAATTTTTACGTCTTTCATTTGGAAATGTGCTTATTTATTAGAAAATTAATTTTCAGCCGTGCACCAGAATTTAATTCGAAAATATTGCGTGTTTTGTATTCGGTATATCAGTTTCAAGGATTTCCTAACAATGGTCTCATTGTTTAAACAGTGCATTCAGTTTTACTTTATTATACATTTCTAAAAATTCACACAGGTGAACAGCTTTAAAACGAAAAAATATTTACGTCATTCATTTGGAAATGTGCTTTTTTATTAGGAAATTAATTTTCAGCCGTGGAACCGGAATGTAATGCGAAAATATTGCGTGTTTTGTATTCGGTATATCAGTTTCAAGGATTTCCTAACAATGGTCTCATTGTTTGAACAATGCATGCAGTTTTACTTTATTTTACATTTCTAAAAACTCACACTGGCGAACAACTTTAAAACCCAAAAATTTTTACGTCATTCATTTTTAAATGTGCTTATTTATTAGGAAATTAATATTCAGCAGTGCACCGGAATTTAATTCGAAACTATTGCGTGTTTTGTATTCGGTATATCAGTTTCTAGGATTTCCTAACAATGGTTTCATTGTTTAAACAATGTATTCACTTTTACTTTATTTTACATTTCTAGAAATTCACACCGGCGAACACCTTTAAAATGAAAAAATATTTACTTCATTCATTTGGAAATGTGATTTTTTATTAGGAAATTAATTTTCAGCCGTGCACCGGAATGTAATTCGAAAATATTGCGTGTTTTGTATTCGGTATATCAATTTCCAGGGTTCCCTAACAATGGTTTCATTGTTTAAACAATGTATTCAGTTTTGCTTCATTTTACATTTCTAAAAATTCACACAGGCGAACAACTTTAAAACCGAGAAATTTTTACGTCTTTCATTTGGAAATGTGCTTATTTATTAGAAAATTAATTTTCAGTCGTGCACCAGAATTTAATTCGAAAATATTGCGTGTTTTGTATTCGGAATATCAGTTTCAAGGATTTCCTAACAATGGTCTTATTGTTTAAACAATGCATTCAGTTTTACTTTATTATACATTTCTAAAAATTCACACAGGCGAACACCTTTAAAACGAAAAAATATTTACGTCATTCATTTGGAAATGTGCTTTTTTATTAGGAAATTAATTTTCAACCGTGCACCGGAATGTAATGCGAAAATATTGCGTGTTTTGTATTCGGTATATCATTTTCCAGGAATTCTTAACAATGGTTTCATTGTTTAAACAAATTATTCGGTTTTACTTTATTTTACATTTCTAAAAACTCACACAGGTGATCTACTTCAAAACCGAAATTTTTTTACGTCATTCATTGTGAAATGTACTTATTTATTAGGAAATAATTTTCAGCCGTGCACCGGAATGTAATTCGAAAATATTGCGTGTTTTGTATTCGGTATAACAATTTCCAGGGTTCATTAACAATGGTTGGTTGGTTGGTTGTTTTTATGTCGGCCAATTATCTGCACGTGGGATATAGGCCCTAAGGGGGGGGTGCCTTTCGTGGAGGTCTTTCTAAAGGAACCTAACCCGTATTAACGCTTCACTAACAATGGTTTCATTTTTAAACAATGTATTCAGTTTTACTTTATTTTACATTTCTAAAAATTCACACAGTCGAACACCTTTAAAACGAAAAAATATTTACGTCATTCATTTGGAAATGTGCTTTTTTATTAGGAAATTAATTTTCAGCCGTGCACCGGAATGTAATGCGAAAATATTGCGTGTTTTGTATTCGATAAATCATTTTCAGAGATTTCCTAACAATGGTTTCATTTCTTAAACAATGTATTCAGTTTTGCTTCATTTTACATTTCTAAAAATTCACACAGGCGAACAACTTTAAAACCGAGAAATATTTACGTCATTCATTTGGAAATGTGCTTTTTTATTAGGAAATTAATTTTCAGCCGTGCACCGGAATGTAATGCGAAAATATTGCGTGTTTTTTATTCGGTATATCAGTTTCCAGGATTCCCTAACAACGGTTTCATTTTTTAAAAAATGTATTCGGTTTTACTTTATTTTACATTTCTAAAAACTCACACTGGCGAACTACTTTAAAACCGAAAAATTTTTACACCATTCATTTGAAAATGTGCTTATGCCCAAGCCGGGAATCGAACCCGGTCCCCTGTAATAGATCTCCAATGCTCTACCACTAAGCCACAAGTACTACTGCAGCTCTCACTTATAAAAGTCGGTAAGGTTGCAACCACAGCACTAGATGGTAAAGACTTCATGAGCACACAATCTTTTGGCGAAACATGACTAGCAAATGAACTCAGTATCGGTGAATATACATTTTTAATTAATTTCTCAACTACATTTCAGCAGTGAAATTACGCTTCAAATTATTGAATATTAAATACGTGAATAATCACATTGCTAACAAGTCGTAAACAGACTTATATAAGTGACAGATGCCATGCTGGGCACCGTCCTTGTGGCTTAGTGTTAGAGCACTGGAGCTCCAGGGGCCCGGGATCGATTCCCGTCTTGGACATTTTTCACTAAGTTGGTTTACCACTTGTTAGCAATGTGATTATTCACGTATTTAATATTCAATGGTTTCATTGTTTAAAAATTATTCGGTTTTACTTTATTTTGCATTTCAAAAAACTCACACAGTGCACTACTTTAAAACCGATAATTTTTTACTTCATTCATTTGTAAATAGGCTTTTTTATTAGGAAATTAATTTTCAGCCGTGCACCGGAATGTAATTCGAAAACATTGCGTGTTTTGTATTCGGTATATCAATTTCCAAGGTTCCCTAACAGTGGTTTCATTGTTTAAACAATGTATTCAGTTTTGCTTCATTTTACATTTCTAAAAATTCATACAGTCGAACACCTTTAAAACGAAAAAATATTTACGTCTTTCATTTGGAAATGTGCTTATTTATTAGAAAATTAATTTTCAGCCGTGCACCAGAATTTAATTCGAAAATATTGCGTGCTTTGTATTCGGTATATCAGTTTCAAGGATTTCCTAACAATGGTTTCATTGTTTAAACAATGCATTCAGTTTTACTTTATTTTACATTTCTAGAAATTCACACCGGCGACCGACTTTAAAACGAAAAAATATTTACGTCATTCATTTGGAAATGTGCTTTTTAATTAGGAAATTAATTTTCAGACGTGCACCGGAATGTAATGCGAAAATATTGCGTGTTTTTTATTCGGTATATCAGTTTCCAAGATTCCCTAACAATGGTTTCATTTTTTAAACAATGTATTCGGTTTTACTTTATTTTACATTTCTAAAAACTCACACAGGTGATCTACTTTAAAACCGAAAATTTTTTACGTCATTCATTGTGAAATGTGCTAATTTATTAGGAAATAATTTTTAGCCGTGCACCGGAATGTAATTCGAAAATATTGCGTGTTTTGTATTCGGTATATCAATTTCCAGGGTTCACTAACAATGGTTGGTTGGTTGGTTCTTTTTATGTCGGCCAATTAACTGCACGTGGGATATAGGCCCTAAGGGGGGGAGTGCCTTCCGTGGAGGTCTTTCTAAGGGAACCTAACACGTATTAACGCTTCACTAACAATGGTTTCATTTTTAAACAATGTATTCAGTTTTACTTTATTTTACATTTCTAAAAATTCACACAGGCGAACACCTTTAAAATGAAAAAATATTTACGTCATTCATTTGGAAATGTGCTTTTTTATTAGGAAATTAATTTTCAGACGTGCACCGGAATGCAATGCGAAAATATTGCGTGTTTTTTATTCGGTATATCAGTTTCCAGGATTCCCTAACAATGGTTTCATTTTTTAAACAATGTATTCGGTTTTACTTTATTTTACATTTCTAAAAACTCACACTGGCGAACTACTTTAAAACCGAAAAATTTTTACACCATTCATTTGAAAATGTGCTTATACCCAAGCCGGGAATCGAACCCGGTCCCCTGGAATAGATCTCCAATGCTCTACCACTAAGCCACAAGGACTACGGCATCTCTCACTTATAAAAGTCGGTAAGGCTGCAACCACAGCACTAGATGGAAAAGACTTCATGAGCACACAATCTTTTGGCGAAACATGGGTAGCAAATGAACCCAGTATCCGTGAATATACATTTTTAATTAATTTCTCAACTACATTTCAGCAGTGAAATTACGCTTCATATTATTGAATATTAAATAGGTGAATAATCTCATTGCTAACAAGTCGTAAACAGACTTATATAAGTGACAGATGCCAAGCTGGGCTCCGTCCTTGTGGCTTAGTGTTAGAGCACTGGAGCTCCAGGGGCCCGGGATCGATTCCCGTCTTGGACATTTTTCGCTAAGTTGGTTTACCACTTGTTAGCAATGTGATTATTCACGTATTTAATATTCAATCGTTTCATTGTTTAAACAATATTCGGTTTTACTTTATTTTGCATTTCAAAAAACTCACACAGGTGAACTACTTTAAAACCGATAACTTTTTACTTCATTCATTTGTAAATAGGCTTTTTTATTAGGAAATTAATTTTCAGCCGTGCACCGGAATTTAATTCGACAACATTGCGTGTTTTTTATTCGGTATATCAATTTCCAGGGTTCCGTAACAATGGTTTCATTGTTTAAACAATTTATTCGATTTTTCTTCATTTTACATTTCTAAAAATTCACACAGGCGAACAACTTTAAAACGAAAAAATATTTACGTCATTCATTTGGAAATGTGCTTTTTTATTAGGAAATTAATTTTCAGCCGTGCACCGGAATGTAATGCGAAAATATTGCGTGTTTTGTATTCGGTATATCATTTTCCAGGAATTCTTAACAATGGTTTCATTGTTTAAACAATGTATTCGGTTTTACTTTATTTTACATTTCTAAAAACTCACACTGGCGAACAACTTTAAAACCGAAAAATTTTTACGTCATTCATTTTTAAATGTGCTTATTTATTAGGAAATTAATTTTCAGCCGTGCACCGGAATTTAATTCGATAATATTTCGTGTTTTGTATTCGGTATATCAGTTTCTAGGATTTCCTAACAATGGTTTCATTGTTTAAACAATGTATTCAGTTTTACTTTATTTTACATTTCTAGAAATTCACAACGGCGAACACCTTTAAAACGAAAAAATATTTACTTCATTCATTTGGAAATGTGCTTTTTTATTAGGAAATTAATTTTCAGCCGTGCACCGGAATGTAATTCGAAAATATTGCGTGTTATGTATTCGTATATCAATTTCCAGGGTTCCCTAACAATGGTTTCATTGTTTAAACAATGTATTCAGTTTTGCTTCATTTTACATTTCTAAAAATTCACACAGGCGAACAACTTTAAAACCGAGAACTTTTTACGTCTTTCAGTTGGAAATGTGCTTATTTATTAGAAAATTAATTTTCAGCCGTGCACCGGAATTTAATTCGAAAATATTGCGTGTTTTGTATTCGGTATATCAGTTTCAAGGATTTCCTAACAATGGTTCTTAGCCTGTATCAATACAGGTCTGATATACACTTATACTGCTATCAGCAGAGGAACTGTAAATGTGCTGTGAAAGATACCTGTTACAAAACTGTATGTTGAATTCATAGAAAAGTCAGATATTGTTGACGACAGTTCTTTATTTGAATTCTATTTCATTCAATTACTTTATAAAAATACAGATTTAAGTTGAAAAATATTCAGAGCCAACTTTGTTTAAAATAGCTAAGCGAATCATTAAAAATAACTTTGGTTAAAACAGGATTAACTTCAATACACCTGGAGCTTTTCAAAACAGCTTAAATTTAAATCATAGCTAAAACCGTTTTCTAAAAACATCGTAAAACTCAAACTAAACATCTTACTGTAACTTAAACTCAAACATATTAAAATCATAATGATAACTTTGAAGAAATGAACAGAAAAAGAGAGAGCGCCCCAATTGATTAGGGAAACGCAATTTATACCTTTGAACTGGACGATTCCATTTTACAAAAAGGGTAGATCCGAGAATAGTCTACTACGGAACGGCTAACGCCATCTATGAAACACTTTAAATTTAATGTCAGTTCTTTTAAATTAATTTACGTTATAGGAAACAATTAACATTATATTCCAGGTGATGAAGGTATTGCTTTTAAAATAAAGAAGTTCTATAAGCATTAAAATGTAAAAAGGAAAGCTATTAAATCAATATAAGTTTACGTAAAGTTTTAAACCCATATTAGCCATAAGTGACAAGTAAAATCGGTTGAATAGATAACAAAGCCCCCCACTTGTCACTCATGGGAAAGAAAAATTAAACAGTTAACAAATCCCTAGAATTTCCAAAATTCGCTCTGAATTTACAAAGGTCAAACAAAAATTCAATCTGAACTTTTACCATTACATCTTTAATATTCTCATGAAATCCAACATTTTTATCTAAATATAACTTGTCGCCTTTTAAACAGTAACATACAATTACTAAACATTATTAACATTAACAAAATTTATAACAATATATAACAAGAAACAAATTACCCTCATGCATCTAAAATGCAATGTTTCAAACCACAGTACCTAAATTTAACTCTGGTTTAAACTTCAATAGTCCATCAGCTTCACTTATTATTCCTAATACATTACTAGATAAATTCAAATTTTTCTGAAAAGCAAATCGTTTTAATACAGAGTTTTAACATAACTCCATCTTAAAACAGTTTCAGTACAATTTCAATACATTAGCAATCAGTATATTTCAATATAAATTTCTGAAAACTTATACATATTCAAAACTTTATTAATTATCACATTCATCCATCATCTTTCATCCTTCATCATACATGGGCCCATGATTCCATTCTCTTTCATAACACATAATATACTCTATAAATGTTTAACTCATAATTTCATATTTCCACTGTATATAATAAATGCAGATTTTTTACATGTCAATAATTCAAATTACGCATTCAGATTTCTATTTCAATAACTGAAACAAGATTAAACTTTCATTTCAAATTTAGCTCAAAAAATCTTAAACTAATAAAGTTCATGGTTAATCTCAATAAACTTACAACAATGTTAACGTAATGAAGTCGACTTCATGTATAATTAAACTCTTATATTTAAGTTTCACCAAGTGAACCGGGATACTAAAGTGGCATTTCCAATATTAAAGAGAAGGACTTACTGAATTAAACTTTAACATGCCGCAAAAAGGGCCTTCCTGCAACAGTTACACCTTCGTCCGACACTATCCCCTGTAGACTCTCTGGCCGGATTACCTTTTCACCTTTCACGAGACGTTACGAAAGGCCGCTCGAGCCCCGGAGAATGGAAGGGCAAAGGATACTTATTGCATTCCGGCGGGATTTTAAATTGGTTCACAAGGCTAAACTAAATTCAATTTTTACACATATAAAATTGATCTTATACATAACCTTATATAGTCAAAACTAAAAAATACATCTTTTATACAGAAGCTGGACTATCTAGTACAATAAATATTATATAAATACACTTTAATGCAATGAAGGGTATTTAACAAAATTTAACAACAAATTTAACAATTCAAGAAAACGTTTAATTTAAACCCTGATAATTCAAATTTACTAAGGGGCTTGGCGAAGATGTCCGCGTAATTTTCTTTACTTTTAACATACTTTACTTCAAAAATATTTTTATATACCAAATCTCTAATAAAAAATAACTTTACATCTATGTGCTTCGTTCTGTGGTTTTCAATGGGGGATTTGACAAAACTAATGGTGGCCTGATTATCAACCAATAATAAAGATTTTTCCTTTCTATCACAAATTATCCTTCGACCAATGCATTCGTCCATTATTCTATCGAACCATAAGAGCTCTCTTGCAGCTTCTGTCATCGCAATAAATTCCGATTCCATGGTCGATAAACTTATACATTTTTCCTTAAAGGACCTCCACATTATTGGTGATTTATCTAAAAGTAATAACTGACCTCCCATTGAAGTTCTGTCATCCCTGTTTGTGGCAAAATCGGCGTCTGAATATGCAATTACATGTACATTTTTACAATTCAAATTCAATTTTAAAGATTTAGTAAAACAAACATATCCCAAAAGCTTTAATAATCCATGCCAATGTACTAATCCAGGGTTATTTTGAAATTGGCTAAATATATTTACTGCATAAGCAATATCGGACCTGGTTCTATTAGATAGGAACGACAAACATCCCAAAACACTTCTGTATGGAATTTTAGACATTTCAAATATTTCGTTATCGGATTGAGGGGATTGGGTTTTTGAATAAACTACACCTTTGCTTATTGGGAGTAAAGTGATAGGGAACTTAAACTTTTTAAATTTTTGACAAATCTCATCAATATATGGAATTTGATGTATTGCTAGATAGTCATTACCCTCCTCGAATTCTACACCCAATAGCTTTCTGGTTTTACCTAGTATCTTAAGATCAAAATAACCAGTCAAAAGTTTAACAACCTTTTCCACCACTCTTTCATTTTTACCGAAAATTACTATGTCGTCTACATAAAGAAGCAGAATAATGTTATCATCAAAACTATACACGCAATTGCACCATTCAAACTTAACAAACCCTATATCATGCAAAATTTTATTTATTTCAAAATACCACATTCTGCCAGACTGATGTAAACGATATAAAGCTTTTTCTAATTTACATACTAAATTTTCGTTTTCCACAAATCCTGGAGGTTGGGACATATATATTGTTTCGGCCAAAGGTGCATATAAATAAGCACATTTTACGTCGCATTGTATGTGTGTCCATTTTTTACAGGAGACTAAAAGGGAAAAGAAAAATCTAATAATGGCAAAGTTAACAACCGGTGAAAAAGTTTCATCATAGGTTTCCCCCTTTATTTGTTTGAAACCTTGTGCCACTAGGCGGGCCTTATACCTTACAATTTTGCCCTTGTCATCTTTTTTTAATGTGAAAACCCACCTACAACCTAAGGGTTTAGCATCGCTTGGTAACTTAACTAGTTTCCAAACTCCCCTTTCTCTCATAGTTTTCAATTCTTCTCTCATGGCCTGTTCCCAACACTTCCTTTGTGAGGATTTTAAAACTTGTTTATAGGTAGTTGGTATTTTGATGTCATCTAGTCATATATCCTTATTAATATCAGAAGTCTCCGTATTTGAACAAGAACTATCCTCTTGACCTGAAACCACTCCTTTAAATTTATTTGATCCTTTAAAACAGAAAATATGAGGTTCAAATTTAAGATGATGCTTTTTACAATACTTTTCTACATCGTTTAAGGATCTCAACCTTTCACTTTTTCCCTGTTCGTAATAGTAAATGTAGTTACGATTACCATAAGCACTCGGGGCAACTTTTCTTAACCAAACAGTATCAGAGAGTGGAACCCCCCTCAAAACATCTTTACTTGATTTTATTTCCTCTGTGGAATTCTCCTCCTCTGAAGAGGATAAATCTGGAGGTTTATACGAAGGGAAATAATTTATATTTGGGGTATCATTATTTTCAACCTCACCTTCAAACTCTTCATCAGATTCCTTATCAAAAATAGGAGATCCTATCTCTTTTGAACCCATCACGACTCCACTGCGCCGGACACTATCTGGGAGTTCCTCATTGAAAGAAACATTAATGGTTTCAATAATTTTGTTTTCTTCAGGTAGCCAAACCCGGTAACCTTTAGTACTAAAGGCGTAACCAACCATTACCCCCCTTTTTGCTTTTGCATCAAGTTTCGACCTAAGTTGCTTGGGAACACCTATATATGCTACAGCTCCAAAGGGTTTTAACTGTCTAACGGATGGTTTAGAGCCACTATAAAGTTCGAAAGGAGTCTTCGACTGAGATTTGTGACAAATGCGATTCCAAGTATACGTAAAATACAACGCTGCCTCCGGCCAGGAACTTCGTTTTAAACCACTTTCACTTAAAATTGATCTGATGCCGTTAGCAATCGTTTGATTGTATCTCTCAATAGTCCCATTCTGTTCAGGGGAGTACACGTCCGTAAATTCATGTTTAATGCCTCTCCCTTCACAGAAAATCCTAAAATTATCATTTTTAAACTCCCCGCCATTATCTGATCGAATGTACTTTACTTTACGTTCGAGAAATCCCTCCGCCCGGATCACATGATTGCGAACAATTCCAAACACTTCGGATTTTTCCTTTATGGGAAAAACTGTGGCCTTACGCGAAAAATCGTCAATAATTGAGAGAAAATATCTCTCTCCGTTTCTTCCTTTCTCTCTTACAGGCCCCCAGACATCCATAAACAACAAATCGAGGGGACGTTTAGATCTAATCCTATTAATTGATTTAAATGACGTACGTCTATGTTTACTAAGTTTACATATTTCGCAAAAAAATTTTCCTGATTTAACCCGGGGAAGACCTCTAACACTTTCATTTTTGGCCGTATTTTCTATCAAATCTGGACTTACATGCGCGAATCTGCGATGCCAAATTCTGAAATCATCTTTAGATAGATGGGACGTTTCAAATTTAACCTTTTTAGGAACTAAACTTGGAATTTTAGGATACAAATGATAAGTACCATCCCTAAGAAAAGCAGTAAATAAATATTGACCATCTTTGGACACCTCCACCTTACCGCCTTCACCAGTAAATTTTACACCTTTTACATCCATTGCTGTAATTCCCTTATCGGCATCAATTTCAGGTTCCTTCTCAATTCCAGCGACAATATCCCATGCGTTCTTCTCCAACAGAAGGTATTTTATATCCATTTGCCAAGTTAAGTAGTTTAAAGCTCCAAGCTTATCGATCTGTACTTGCATACTCGCCATCTTAAAAAAAAATATCAGCCCCCCTTCTTAACAAACAAAAATGTCTTTGAAATGGGGCTAAAATTTATGACTCTTCTTATTTAAATTCAACACGCTTCTATTATCTAGGTATGGCATTGGTTGCCCATAACCTCTTCTCTTAGCCTGTATCAATACAGGTGTGATATACACTTATACTGCTATCAGCAGAGGAACTGTAAATCTGCTGTGAAAGATACCTGTTACAAAACTGTATGTTGAATTCATAGAAAAGTCAGATATTGTTGACGACAGTTCTTTATTTGAATTCTATTTCATTCAATTACTTTATAAAAACACAGATTTAAGTTGAAAAATATTCAGAGCCAACTTGTTTAAAATAGCTAAGCGAATCATTAAAAATAACTTTGGTTAAAACAGGATTAATTTCAATACACCTGGAGCTTTTCAAAACAGCTTAAATTTAAATCATAGCTAAAACCGTTTTCTAAAAACATCGTAAAACTCAAACTAAACATCTTACTGTAACTTAAACTCAAACATATTAAAATCATAATGATAACTTTGAAGAAATGAACAGAAAAAGAGAGAGCGCCACAATTGATTAGGGAAACGCAATTTATACCTTTGAACTGGACGATTCCATTTTACAAAAAGGGTAGATCCGAGAATAGTCTACTACGGAACGGCTAACGCCATCTATGAAACACTTTAAATTTAATGTCAGTTCTTTTAAATTAATTTACGTTATAGGAAACAATTAACATTATATTCCAGGTGATGAAGGTATTGCTTTTAAAATAAAGAAGTTCTATAAGCATTAAAATGTAAAAAGGAAAGCTATTAAATCAATATAAGTTTACGTAAAGTTTTAAACCCATATTAGCCATAAGTGACAAGTAAAATCGGTTGAATAGATAACAATGGTCTCATTGTTTAAACAATGCTTTCAGTTTTACTTTATTATACATTTCTAAAAATTCACACAGGCGAACACCTTTAAAACGAAAAAATATTTACGTCATTCATTTGGAAATGTGCTTATTTATTAGGAAATTAATTTTCAGCCGTGCACCGGTATTTAATTGGAAAATATTGCGTGTTTTGTATTCGGTATATCAGTATCTAGGATTTCAAAACAATGGTTTCATTGTTTAAACAATGTATTCAGTTTTACTTTATTTTACATTTCTAGAAATTCACACCGGCGAACACCCTTAAAACGAAAAAATATTTACTTCATTCATTTGGAAATGTGCTTTTTTATTACGAAATTAATGTTTAGCCGTGCACCTGAAGGTAATTCGAAAATATTGCGTGTTTTGTATTCGGTATATCAATTTCCAGGGTTCCTTAAATATGGTTTCATTGTTTAAACAATGTATTCAGTTTTACTTTATTTTACATTTCTAGAAACTCACACCGGCGACCACCTTTAAAACGAAAAAATATTTACGTCATTCATTTGGAAATGTGCTTTTTAATTAGGAAATTAATTTTCAGACGTGCACCGGAATGTAATGCGAAAATATTGCGTGTTTTTTATTCGGTATATCAGTTTCCAGGATTCCCTAACAATGGTTTCATTTTTTAAACAATGTATTCGGTTTTACTTTATTTTACATTTCTAAAAACTCACACTGGCGAACTACTTTAAAACCGAAAAATTTTTACAACATTCATTTGAAAATGTGTTTATGCCCAAGCCGGGAATCGAACCCGGTCCCCTGGAATAGATCTCCAATGCTCTACCACTAAGCCACAAGGACTACGGCATCTCTCACTTATAAAAGTCGGTAAGGCTGCAACCACAGCACTAGATGGAAAAGACTTCATGAGCACACAATCTTTTGGCGAAACATGAGTAGCAAATGAATCCAGTATCGGTGAATATACATTTTTAATTAATTTCTCAACTATATTTCAGCAGTGAAATTACGCTTCAAATTATTGAATATTAAATACGTGAATAATCACATTGCTAACAAGTCGTAAACAGACTTATATAAGTGACAAATGCCAAGCTGGCCACCGTCCTTGTGGCTTAGTGTTAGAGCACTGGAGCTCCAGGGCCCGGGATCGATTCCCGTCTTGGACATTTTTCGCTAAGTTGGTTTACCACTTGTTAGCAATGTGATTATTCACGTATTTAATATTCAATGGTTTCATTGTTTAAACAATATTCGGTTTTACTTTATTTTGCATTTCAAAAAACTCACACAGGTGAACTACTTTAAAACCGATAATTTTTTACTTCATTCATTTGTAAATAGGCTTTTTTATTAGGAAATTAATTTTCAGCCGTGCACCGGAATTTAATTCGACAACATTGCGTGTTTTGTATTCGGTATATCAATTTCCAGGGTTCCGTAACAATGGTTTCATTGTTTAAACAATTTATTCGATTTTTCTTCATTTTACATTTCTAAAAATTCACACAGGCGAACAACTTTAAAACGAAAAAATATTTACGTCATTCATTTGGAAATGTGCTTTTTAATTAGGAAATTAATTTTCAGACGTGCACCGGAATGTAATGCGAAAATATTGCGTGTTTTGTATTCGGTATATCATTTTCCAGGAATTCTTAACAATGGTTTCATTGTTTAAACAATGTATTCGGTTTTACTTTATTTTACATTTCTAAAAACTCACACAGGTGATCTACTTTAAAACCGAAAATTTTTTACGTCATTCATTTGGAAATGTGCTTTTTTATTAGGAAATTAATTTTCAGCCGTGCGCCGGAATGTAATTCGAAAATATTTTGTGTTTTGTATTCGGTATATCAAATTCCAGGGTTCCCTAACAATGGTTTCATTTTTTAAACAATGTATTCAATTTTACTTTATTTTACATTTCTAAAAATTCACACAGGCGAACAACTTTAAAACGAAAAAATATTTACGTCATTCATTTGGAAATGTTCTTTTTTATTAGGAAATTAATTTTTAGCCGTGCACCGGAATGTAATGCGAAAATATTGCGTGTTTTTTATTCGGTATATCATTTTCCAGGAATTCTTAACAATGGTTTCATTGTTTAAACAATGTATTCAGTTTTGCTTCATTTTACATTTCTAAAAACTCACACTGGCGAAAAAATTTAAAACCGAAAAATTTTTACGTCATTCATTTTTAAATGTGCTTATTTATTAGGAAATTAATTTTCAGCAGTGCACCGGAATTTAATTCGAAAATATTGCGTGTTTTGTATTCGGTATATCAGTTTCTAGGATTTCCTAACAATGGTCTCATTGTTTAAACAATGCATTCAGTTTTACTTTATTATACATTTATATTAATTCCCACAGGCAAAACACCTTTAAAACGAAAAAATATTTACGTCATTCATTTGGAAATATGCTTTTTTATTAGGAAATTAATTTTCAGCCGTGCACCGGAATGTAATGCGAAAATATTGCGTGTTTTTTATTCGGTATATCATTTTCCAGGAATTCTTAACAATGGTTTCATTGTTTAAACAATGTATTCGGTTTTACTTTATTTTACATTTCTAAAAACTCACACAGGTGATCTACTTTAAAACCGAAATTTTTTACGTCATTCAGTTGGAAATGTGCTTATTTATTAGGAAATAATTTTCAGCCGTGCACCGGAATGTAATTCGAAAATATTGCGTGTTTTGTATTCGGTATATCAATTTCCAGGGTTCACTAACAATGGTTTCATTTTTAAACAATGTATTCAGTTTTACTTAATTTTACATTTCTATAAATTCACACAGGCGAACAACTTTAAAACCGAGAAATTTTTACGTCTTTCATTTGGAAATGTGCTTATTTATTAGAAAATTAATTTTCAGCCGTGCACCAGAATTTAATTCGAAAATATTTCGTGTTTTGTATTCGGTATATCAGTTTCTAGGATTTCAAAACAATGGTTTCATTTTTTAAACAATGTATTCGGTTTTACATTATTTTACATTTCTAAAATCTCACACTGGCGAACTACTTTAAAACCGAAAAATTTTTACACCATTCATTTGAAAATGTGCTTATGCCCAAGCCTGGAATCGAAGCCGGTCCCCTGGAATAGATCTCCAATGCTCTACCACTAAGCCACAAGGACTACGGCATCTCTCACTTTTAAAAGTCGGCAAGGTTGCAACCACAGCACTAGATGGAAAAGACTTCATGAGCACACAATCTTGTGGCGAAACATGAGCAGCAAAGAACCCAGTATCGGTGAATATACATTTTTAATTAATTTCTCAACTACATTTCAGCAGTGAAATTACGCTTCAAATTATTGAATATTAAATACGTGAATAATCACATTGCTAACAAGTCGTAAACAGACTTATATAAGTGACAGATGCCAAGCTGGGCACGGTCCTTGTGGCTTAGTGTTAGAGCACTGGAGTTCCAGGGGCCCGGGATCGATTCCCGTCTGGGACATTTTTCACTAAGTTGGTTTACCACTTTTTAGCAATGTGATTATTCACGTATTTAATATTGAATGGTTTCATTGTTTAAACAATATTCGGTTTTACTTATTTTGCATTTCAAATAACTCACACAGGTGAACTACTTTAAAACCGATAAATTTTTACTTCATTCATTTGTAAATAGGCTTTTTTATTAGGAAATTAATTTTCAGTCGTGCACCGGAATTTAATTCGACAATATTGCGTGTTTTGTATTCGGTATATCATTTTCTAGGGTTCCGTAACAATGGTTTCATTGTTTAAACAATGTATTCGGTTTTACTTTATTTTACATTTCTGAAAACTCACACAGGTGATCTACTTTAAAACCGAAAATTTTTTACGTAATTCATTTTGAAATGTGCTTATTTATTAGGAAATTATTTTCAGCTGTGCACCGGAATGTAATTCGAAAATATTGCGTGTTTTGTATTCGGTATATCAATTTCCAGGTTTCACAAACAATGGTTTCATTTTTAAACAATGTATTCAGTTTTACTTTATTTTACATTTCTAAAAATTCACACAGGCGAACACTTTTAAAACGAAAAAATACTTACGTCATTCATTTGGAAATGTGCTTATTTATTAGGAAATTAATTTTCAGCCGTGCACCGGAATTTAATTCGAAAATATTGCGTGTTTTGTATTCGGTATATCATTTTCAAGGATTTCCTAACAATGGTCTCATTGTTTGAACAATGCATTCAGTTTTACTTTATTTTACATTTCTAAAAACTCACACAGGCGAACAACTTTAAAACCGAAAAATTTTTACGTCATTCATTTGGAAATGTGCTTTTTTATTAGGAAATTAATTTTCAGCCGTGCACCGGAATGTAATGCGAAAATATTGCGTGTTTTGTATTCGGTATATCATTTTCCAGGAATTCTTAACAATGGTTTCATTGTTTAAACAATGTATTCGGTTTTACTTTATTTTACTTTTCTAAAAACTCACACAGGTGATCTACTTTAAAACCGAAAATTTTTTACGTCATCCATTTTGAAATGTGCTTATTTATTAGGAAATAATTTTCAGCCGTGCACCGGAATGTAATTCGAAAATATTGCGTGTTTTGTATTCGGTATATCAATTTCCAGGTTTCACTAACAATGGTTTCATTTTTAAACAATGTATTCAGTTTTACTTTATTTTATATTTCTAAAAATTCACACAGGCGAAAAAATTTAAAACCGAAATATTTTTACGTCATTCATTTTTAAATGTGCTTATTTATTAGGAAATAAATTTTCAGCCTTGCATCGGAATTTAATTCGAAAATATTGCGTGTTTTGTATTCGGTATATCAGTTTCAAGGATTTCCTAACAATGGTTTCATTGTTTGAACAATACATTCAGTTTTACTTTATTTTACATTTCTAAAAACTCACACTGGCGAACAACTTTAAAACCGAAAAATTTTTACGTCATTCAGTTGGAAATGTGCTTATTTATTAGGAAATAATTTTCAACCGTGCACCGGAATGTAATTCGAAAATATTGCGTGTTTTGTATTCGGTATATCAATTTCCAGGGTTCAATAACAATGGATTCATTTTTAAACAATGTATTCAGTTTTACTTAATTTTACATTTCTAAAAATTCACACAGGCGAACAACTTTAAAACCGAGAAATTTTTACGTCTTTCATTTGGAAATGTGCTTATTTATTAGAAAATTAATTTTCCGCCGTGCACCAGAATTTAATTCGAAAATATTGCGTGTTTTGTATTCGGTATATCAGTTTCTAGGATTTCAAAACAATGGTTTCATTTTTTAAACAATGTATTCGGTTTTACTTTATTTTACATTTCTAAAAACTCACACTGGCGAACTACTTTAAAACCGAAAAATTTTTACACCATTCATTTGAAAATGTGCTTATGCCCAAGCCTGGAATCGAACCCGGTCCCCTGGAATAGATCTCCAATGCTCTACAACTAAGCCACAAGGACTACGGCATCTCTCACTTTTAAAAGTCGGCAAGGTTGCAACCACAGCACTAGATGGAAAAGACTTCATGAGCACACAATCTTGTGGCGAAACATGAGTAGCAAATGAACCCAGTATCGGTGAATATACATTTTTAATTAATTTCTCAACTACATTTCAGCAATGAAATTACGCTTCAAATTATTGAATATTAAATACGTGAATAATCACATTGCTAACAAGTCGTAAACAGACTTATATAAGTGACAGATGCCAAGCTGGGCACGGTCCTTGTGGCTTAGTGTTAGAGCACTGGAGTTCCAGCGGCCCGGGATCGATTCCCGTCTGGGACATTTTTCACTAAGTTGGTTTACCACTTGTTAGCAATGTGATTATTCACGTATTTAATATTGAATGGTTTCATTGTTTAAACAATATTCGGTTTTACTTATTTTGCATTTCAAAAAACTCACACAGGTGATCTACTTTAAAACCGATAAATTTTTACTTCATTCATTTGTAAATAGGCTTTTTTATTAGGAAATTAATTTTCAGTCGTGCACCGGAATTTAATTCGACAATATTGCGTGTTTTGTATTCGGTATATCAATTTCCAGGGTTCCGTAACAATGGTTTCATTGTTTAAACAATGTATTCGGTTTTTGTTCATTTTACATTTCTAAAAATTCACACAGGCGAACAACTTTAAAACGAAAAATTATTTACGTCATTCATTTGGAAATGTGCTTTTTTATTAGGAAATTAATTTTCAGCCGTGCACCGGAATGTAATTCGAAAATATTGCGTGTTTTGTATTCGGTATATCAATTTCCAGGGTTCCCTAACAATGGTTTCATTGTTTAAACAATGCATTCAGTTTTGCTTCATTTTACATTTCTAAAAATTCACACAGGCGAACGACATTAAAACCGAGAATATTTTACGTCTTTCATTTGCAAATGTGCTTATTTATTAGAAAACTAATTTTCAGCCGTGCACCAGAATTTAATTCGAAAATATTGCGTGTTTTGTATTCGGTATATAAGTTTCAAGGATTTCCTAACAATGGTCTCATTGTTTAAACAATGCATTCAGTTTTACTTTATTATACATTTCTAAAATCTCCCACGAGCGAACACCTTTAAATCGAAAAAATATTTACGTCATTCATTTGGAAATGTGCTTTTTTATTAGGAAATTAATTTTCAGTCGTGCACCGGAATGTAATGCGAAAATATTGCGTGTTTTGTATTCGGTATATCATTTTCCAGGAATTCTTAACAATGGTTTCATTGTTTAAACAATGTATTCGGTTTTACTTTATTTTACATTTCTGAAAACTCACACAGGTGATCTACTTTAAAACCGAAAATTTTTTACGTCATTCATTTGGAAATGTGCTTATTTATTAGGAAATTAATTTTCAGCCGTGCACAGGAATTTAATTCGAAAATATTGCGTGTTTTGTATTCGGTATATCAGTTTCTTGGATTTCCTAACAATGGTTTCATTGTTTAAACAATGTATTAAGTTTTACTTTATTTTACATTTCTAGAAATTCACACCGGCGAACACCTTTAAAACGAAAAAATATTTACTTCATTCATTTGGAAATGTGCTTTTTTATTAGGAAATTAATTTTCAGCCGTGCTCCGGAATGTAATTCGAAAATATTGCGTGTTTTGTATTCGGTAGATCATTTTCCAGGAATTCTTAACAATGGTTTCATTGTTTAAACAATGTATTTTGTTTTGCTTCATTTTACATTTCTAAAAACTCACACTGGCGAACAAATTTAAAACCGAAATATTTTTACGTCAATCATTTTTAAATGTGCTTATTTATTAGGAAATTAATTTTCAGCCGTGCACCGGAATTTAATTCGAAAATATTGTGTGTTTTGTATTCGGTATATCAGTTTCAAGGATTTCCTAACAATGGTCTCATTGTTTGAACAATACATTCAGTTTTACTTTATTTTACATTTCTAAAAACTCACACTGGCGAACAACTTTAAAACCGAAAAATTTTTACGTCATTCATTTTTAAATGTGCTTATTTATTAGGAAATTAATTTTCAGCAGTGAACCGGAATTTAATTCGAAAATATTGCGTGTTTTGTATTCGGTATATCAGTTTCTAGGATTTCCAAAAAATGGTTTCATTGTTTAAACAATGCATTCAGTTTTATTTTATTATACATTTCTAAAAATTCCCACAGGCGAACACCTTTAAAACGAAAAAATATTGACGTCATTCATTTGGAAATGTGCTTTTTTATTAGGAAATTAATTTTCAGCCGTGCACCGGAATGTAATGCGAAAATATTGCGTGTTTTGTATTCGGTACATCATTTTCCAGGAATTCTTAACAATGGTTTCATTGTTTAAACAATGTATTCGGTTTTACTTTATTTTACATTTCTAAAAACTCACACAGGTGATCTACTTTAAAACCGAAACTATTTTACGTCATTCATTTTGAAATGTGGTTATTTATTAGGAAATAATTTTCAGCCGTGAACCGGAATGTAATTCGAAAATATTGCGTGTTTTGTATTCGGTATATCAATTTCCAGATTTCACTAACAATGGTTTCATTTTTAAACAATGTATTCAGTTTTACTTTATTTTACATTTCTAAAAATTCACACAGGCGAACACCTTTAAAACGAAAAAATACTTACGTGATTCATTTGGAAATGTGCTTTTTTATTAGGAAATTAATTTTCAGCCTTGCACCGGAATGTAATGCGAAAATATTGCGAGTTTTGTATTCGGTATATCATTTTCCAAGATTTCCTAACAATGGTTTCATTGCTTAAACAATGTATTCAGTTTTGCTTCATTTTACATTTCTAAAAATTCTCACATTCGAACACATTTAAAACGAAAAAATACTTACGTCTTTCATTTGGAAATGTGCTTATTTATTAGAAAATTATTTTTCAGCCGTGCACCAGAATTTAATTCGAAAATATTGCGTGTTTTGTATTCGGTATATCAGTTTCTAGGATTTCAAAACAATGGTTTCATTGTTTAAACAATGTATTCAGTTTTACTTTATTTTACATTTCTAGAAATTCACACCGGCGACCACCTTTAAAAGGAAAAAATATTTACGTCATTCATTTGGAAATGTTCTTTTTAATTAGGAAATTAATTTTCAGACGTGCACCGGAATGTAATGCGAAAATATTGGTGTTTTTTATTCCGTATATCAGTTTCCAGGATTCCCTAACAATGGTTTCATTTTTTAAACAATGTATTCGGTTTTACTTTATTTTACATTTCTAAAAACTCACACTGGCGAACTACTTTAAAACCGAAAAATTTTTACACCATTCATTTGAAAATGTGCTTATGCCCAAGCTGGGAATCGAACCCGGTCCCCTGGAATAGATCTCCAATGCTCTACCACTAAGCCACGAGGACTACGGGAACTCAAACTTATAAAAGTCGGTAAGGTTGCAACCACAACACTAGATGGAAAAGACTTCATGAGCACACAATCTTGTGGCGAAACATGAGTAGCAAATGAACCCAGTATCGGTGAATATACATTTTTAATTAATTTCTCAACTACATTTCAGCAGTGAAATTACGCTTCAAATTATTGAATATTAAATACGTGAATAATCACATTGCTAACAAGTCGTAAACAGACTTATATAAGTGACAGATGCCAAGCTGGGCACCGTCCTTGTGGCTTAGTGTTAGAGCACTGGAGCTCCAGGGGCCCGGGATCGATTCCCGTCTTCGACATTTTTCACTCAGTTGGTTTAACACTTGTTAGCAATTTGATTATCCACGTATTTAATATTCAATGGTTTCATTGTTTAAACAATATTCGGTTTTACTTTATTTTGCATTTCAAAAAACTCACACAGGTGATCTACTTTAAAACCGAAAAATTTTTACTTCATTCATTTTTAAATAGGCTTTTTTATTAGGAAATTAATTTTCAGCCGTGCACCGGAATTTAATTCGACAATATTGCGTGTTTTGTATTCGGTATATCAATTTCCAGGGTTCCGTAACAATTGTTTCATTGTTTAAACAATGTATTCGGTTTTTCTTCCTTTTACATTTCTAAAAATTCACACAGGCGAACAATTTTAAAACGAAAAAATATTTACGTCATTCATTTGGAAATGTGATTTTTTATTAGGAAATTAATTTTCAGCCGTGCACCGGAATGTAATGAAAAAAAATTGCGTGTTTTGTATTCGGTATATCATTTTCCAGGAACTCTTAACAATGGTTTCATTGTATAAACAATGCATTCAGTTTTACTTTATTTTACATTTCTAGAAATTCACACCGGCGATCACTTTTAAAACGAAAAAATATTTAGGTCATTCATTTGGAAATGTGCTTTTTTATTAGAAAATTAATTTTCAGCCGTGCACCGGAATTTAATTCGAAAATATTGCGTGTTTTGTATTCGGTATATCAGTTTCAAGGATTTCCTAACAATGGTCTCGTTGTTTGAACAATGCATTCAGTTTTACTTTATTTTACATTTCTAAAAACTCACACTGGCGAACAACTTTAAAACCGAAAAATTTTTACGTCATTCATTTTTAAATGTGCTTATTTATTAGGAAATTAATTTTCAGCAGTGCACCGGAATTTAATTCGAAAATATTGCGTGTTTTGTATTCGGTATATCAGTTTCTAGGATTTCCAAAAAATGGTTTCATTGTTTAAACAATGCATTCAGTTTTATTTTATTATACATTTCTAAAAATTCCCACAGGCGAACACCTTTAAAATGAAAAAATATTTACGTCATTCATTTGGAAATGTGCTTTTTTATTAAGAAATTAATTTTCAGCCGTGCACCGGAATGTAATGCGAAAATATTGCGTGTTTTGTATTCGGTACATCATTTTCCAGGAATCCATAACAATGGTTTCATTGTTTAAACAATGTATTCGGTTTTACTTTATTTTACATTTCTAAAAACTCACACAGGTGATCTACTTTAAAACCGAAACTATTTTACGTCATTCATTTTGAAATGTGGTTATTTATTAGGAAATAATTTTCAGCCGTGCACCGGAATGTAATTCGAAAATATTGCGTGTTTTTTATTCGGTATATCAATTTCCAGGTTTCACTAATAATGGTTTCATTTTTAAACAATGTATTCAGTTTTACTTTATTTTACATTTCTAAAAATTCACACAGGCGAACACCTTTAAAACGAAAAAATACTTACGTCATTCATTTGGAAATGTGCTTATTTATTAGAAAATTAATTTTCAGCCGTGCACCAGAATTTAATTCGAAAATATTGCGTGTTTTGTATTCGGTATATCAGTTTCTAGGATTTCAAAAAATTGGTTTCATTGTTTAAACAATGTATTCAGTTTTACTTTATTTTACATTTCTAAACATTCACACCGGCGACCACCTTTAAAAGGAAAAAATATTTACGTCATTCATTTGGAAATGTTCTTTTTAATTAGGAAATTAATTTTCAGACGTGCACCGGAATGTAATGCGAAAATATTGGTGTTTTTTATTCCGTATATAGTTTCCAGGATTCCCCAACAATGGTTTCATTTTTTAAACAATGTATTCGGTTTTACTTTATTTTACATTTCTAAAAACTCACACAGGCGAACAACTTTAAAACCGAGAAATTTTTACGTCTTTCATTTGGAAATGTGCTTATTTATTAGGAAATTAATTTTCAGCAGTGCACCGGAATTTAATTCGAAAATATTGCGTGTTTTGTATTCGGTATATCAGTTTCTAGGATTTCCTAACAATGGTCTCATTGTTTAAGCAATGCATTCACTTTATTATACATTTCTAAAAATTCCCACAGGCGAACACCTTTAAAACGAAAAAATATTTACGTCATTCATTTGGAAATGTGCTTTTTTATTAGGAAATTAATTTTCAGCCGTGCACCAGAATGTAATGCGAAAATATTGCGTGTTTTGTATTCGGTATATAATTTTCCAGGAATTCTTAACAATGGTTTCATGGTTTAAACAATGTATTCGGTTTTACTTTATTTTACATTTCTAAAAACTCACACAGGTGATCTACTTTAAAACCGAAAATTTTTATACGTCATTCAGTTGGAAATGTGCTTATTTATTAGGAAATAATTTTCAGCCGTGCACCGGAATGTAATTCGAAAATATTGCGTGTTTTGTATTCGGTATATCAATTTCCAGGGTTCCCTAACAATGGTTTCATTTTTAAACTATGTATTCAGTTTTACTTTATTTTACATTTCTAAAAACTCACACTGGCGAACAACTTTAAAACCGAAAAATGTTTACGTCATTCATTTTTAAATGTGCTTATTTATTAGGAAATTAATTTTCAGCAGTGCACCGGAATTTAATTCGAAAATATTGCGTGTTTTGTATTCGGTATATCAGTTTCTAGGATTTCCAAAAAATGGTGTCATTGTTTAAACAATGCATTCAGTTTTATTTTATTATACATTTCTAAAAATTCCCACAGGCGAACACCTTTAAAACGAAAAAATATTGACGTCATTCATTTGGAAATGTGCTTTTTTATTAGGAAATTAATTTTCAGCCGTGCACCGGAATGTAATGCGAAAATATTGCGTGTTTTGTATTCGGTACATCATTTTCCAGGAATTCTTAACAATGGTTTCATTGTTTAAACAATGTATTCGGTTTTACTTTATTTTACATTTCTTAAAACTCACACAGGTGATCTACTTTAAAACCGAAACTATTTTACGTCATTCATTTTGAAATGTGGTTATTTATTAGGAAATAATTTTCAGCCGTGAACCGGAATGTAATTCGAAAATATTGCGTGTTTTGTATTCGGTATATCAATTTCCAGATTTCACTAACAATGGTTTCATTTTTAAACAATGTATTCAGTTTTACTTTATTTTACATTTCTAAAAATTCACACAGGCGAACACCTTTAAAACGAAAAAATACTTACGTGATTCATTTGGAAATGTGCTTTTTTATTAGGAAATTAATTTTCAGCCTTGCACCGGAATGTAATGCGAAAATATTGCGAGTTTTGTATTCGGTATATCATTTTCCAAGATTTCCTAACAATGGTTTCATTGCTTAAACAATGTATTCAGTTTTGCTTCATTTTACATTTCTAAAAATTCTCACATTCGAACACATTTAAAACGAAAAAATACTTACGTCTTTCATTTGGAAATGTGCTTATTTATTAGAAAATTATTTTTCAGCCGTGCACCAGAATTTAATTCGAAAATATTGCGTGTTTTGTATTCGGTATATCAGTTTCTAGGATTTCAAAACAATGGTTTCATTGTTTAAACAATGTATTCAGTTTTACTTTATTTTACATTTCTAGAAATTCACACCGGCGACCACCTATAAAGGAAAAAATATTTACGTCATTCATTTGGAAATGTTCTTTTTAATTAGGAAATTAATTTTCAGACGTGCACCGGAATGTAATGCGAAAATATTGGTGTTTTTTATTCCGTATATCAGTTTCCAGGATTCCCTAACAATGGTTTCATTTTTTAAACAATGTATTCGGATTTACTTTATTTTACATTTCTAAAAACTCACACTGGCGAACTACTTTAAAACCGAAAAATTTTTACACCATTCATTTGAAAATGTGCTTATGCCCAAGCTGGGAATCGAACCCGGTCCCCTGGAATAGATCTCCAATGCTCTACCACTAAGCCACGAGGACTACGGGAACTCTAACTTATAAAAGTCGGTAAGGTTGCAACCACAACACTAGATGGAAAAGACTTCATGAGCACACAATCTTGTGGCGAAACATGAGTAGCAAATGAACCCAGTATCGGTGAATATACATTTTTAATTAATTTCTCAACTACATTTCAGCAGTGAAATTACGCTTCAAATTATTGAATATTAAATACGTGAATAATCACATTGCTAACAAGTCGTAAACAGACTTATATAAGTGACAGATGCCAAGCTGGGCACCGTCCTTGTGGCTTAGTGTTAGAGCACTGGAGCTCCAGGTGCCCGGGATCGATTCCCGTCTTCGACATTTTTCACTCAGTTGGTTTAACACTTGTTAGCAATTTGATTATCCACGTATTTAATATTCAATGGTTTCATTGTTTAAACAATATTCGGTTTTACTTTATTTTGCATTTCAAAAAACTCACACAGGTGATCTACTTTAAAACCGAAAAATTTTTACTTCATTCATTTTTAAATAGGCTTTTTTATTAGGAAATTAATTTTCAGCCGTGCACCGGAATTTAATTCGACAATATTGCGTGTTTTGTATTCGGTATATCAATTTCCAGGGTTCCGTAACAATTGTTTCATTGTTTAAACAATGTATTCGGTTTTTCTTCCTTTTACATTTCTAAAAATTCACACAGGCGAACAACTTTAAAACGAAAAAATATTTACGTCATTCATTTGGAAATGTGATTTTTTATTAGGAAATTAATTTTCAGCCGTGCACCGGAATGTAATGAAAAAAAATTGCGTGTTTTGTATTCGGTATATCATTTTCCAGGAACTCTTAACAATGGTTTCATTGTATAAACAATGCATTCAGTTTTACTTTATTTTACATTTCTAGAAATTCACACCGGCGATCACTTTTAAAACGAAAAAATATTTAGGTCATTCATTTGGAAATGTGCTTTTTTATTAGAAAATTAATTTTCAGCCGTGCACCGGAATTTAATTCGAAAATATTGCGTGTTTTGTATTCGGTATATCAGTTTCAAGGATTTCCTAACAATGGTCTCGTTGTTTGAACAATGCATTCAGTTTTACTTTATTTTACATTTCTAAAATCTCACACTGGCGAACACCTTTAAAATGAAAAAATATTTACGTCATTCATTTGGAAATGTGCTTTTTTATTAAGAAATTAATTTTCAGCCGTGCACCGGAATGTAATGCGAAAATATTGCGTGTTTTGTATTCGGTACATCATTTTCCAGGAATCCATAACAATGGTTTCATTGTTTAAACAATGTATTCGGTTTTACTTTATTTTACATTTCTAAAAACTCACACAGGTGATCTACTTTAAAACCGAAACTATTTTACGTCATTCATTTTGAAATGTGGTTATTTATTAGGAAATAATTTTCAGCCGTGCACCGGAATGTAATTCGAAAATATTGCGTGTTTTTTATTCGGTATATCAATTTCCAGGTTTCACTAATAATGGTTTCATTTTTAAACAATGTATTCAGTTTTACTTTATTTTACATTTCTAAAAATTCACACAGGCGAACACCTTTAAAACGAAAAAATACTTACGTCATTCATTTGGAAATGTGCTTATTTATTAGAAAATTAATTTTCAGCCGTGCACCAGAATTTAATTCGAAAATATTGCGTGTTTTGTATTCGGTATATCAGTTTCTAGGATTTCAAAAAATTGGTTTCATTGTTTAAGCAATGCATTCACTTTATTATACATTTCTAAAAATTCCCACAGGCGAACACCTTTAAAACGAAAAAATATTTACGTCATTCATTTGGAAATGTGCTTTTTTATTAGGAAATTAATTTTCAGCCGTGCACCAGAATGTAATGCGAAAATATTGCGTGTTTTGTATTCGGTATATAATTTTCCAGGAATTCTTAACAATGGTTTCATGGTTTAAACAATGTATTCGGTTTTACTTTATTTTACATTTCTAAAAACTCACACAGGTGATCTACTTTAAAACCGAAAATTTTTATACGTCATTCAGTTGGAAAAGTGCTTATTTATTAGGAAATAATTTTCAGCCGTGCACCGGAATGTAATTCGAAAATATTGCGTGTTTTGTATTCGGTATATCAATTTCCAGGGTTCCCTAACAATGGTTTCATTTTTAAACTATGTATTCAGTTTTACTTTATTTTACATTTCTAAAAATTCACACAGGCGAACAACTTTAAAACCGAGAAATTTTTACGTCTTTCATTTGGAAATGTGCTTATTTATTAGAAAATTAATTTTCAGCCGTGCACCAGAATTTAATTCGAAAATATTGCGTGTTTTGTATTCGGTATATCAGTTTCTAGGATTTCAAAACAATGGTTTCATTGTTTAAACAATGCATTCAGTTTTACTTTATTTTATATTTCTAGAAATTCACACCGGCGACCACCTTTAAAACGAAAAAATATTTACGTCATTCATTTGGAAATGTGCTTTTTAATTAGGAAATTAATTTTCAGACGTGCACCGGAATGTAATGCGAAAATATTGCGTGTTTTTTATTCGGTATATCAGTTTCCAGGAACTCTTAACAATGGTTTCATTGTATAAACAATGCATTCAGTTTTACTTTATTTTACATTTCTAGAAATTCACACCGGCGACCACTTTTAAAACGAAAAAATATTTAGGTCATTCATTTGGAAATGTGCTTTTTTATTAGAAAATTAATTTTCAGCCGTGCACCGGAATTTAATTCGAAAATATTGCGTGTTTTGTATTCGGTATATCAGTTTCAAGGATTTCCTAACAATGGTCTCGTTGTTTGAACAATGCATTCAGTTTTACTTTATTTTACATTTCTAAAAACTCACACTGGCGAACAACTTTAAAACCGAAAAATTTTTACGTCATTCATTTTTAAATGTGCTTATTTATTAGGAAATTAATTTTCAGCAGTGCACCGGAATTTAATTCGAAAATATTGCGTGTTTTGTATTCGGTATATCAGTTTCTAGGATTTCCAAAAAATGGTTTCATTGTTTAAACAATGCATTCAGTTTTATTTTATTATACATTTCTAAAAATTCCCACAGGCGAACACCTTTAAAATGAAAAAATATTTACGTCATTCATTTGGAAATGTGCTTTTTTATTAAGAAATTAATTTTCAGCCGTGCACCGGAATGTAATGCGAAAATATTGCGTGTTTTGTATTCGGTACATCATTTTCCAGGAATCCATAACAATGGTTTCATTGTTTAAACAATGTATTCGGTTTTACTTTATTTTACATTTCTAAAAACTCACACAGGTGATCTACTTTAAAACCGAAACTATTTTACGTCATTCATTTTGAAATGTGGTTATTTATTAGGAAATAATTTTCAGCCGTGCACCGGAATGTAATTCGAAAATATTGCGTGTTTTTTATTCGGTATATCAATTTCCAGGTTTCACTAATAATGGTTTCATTTTTAAACAATGTATTCAGTTTTACTTTATTTTACATTTCTAAAAATTCACACAGGCGAACACCTTTAAAACGAAAAAATACTTACGTCATTCATTTGGAAATGTGCTTTTTTATGAGGAAATTAATTTTCAGCCGTGCACCGGAATGTAATGCGAAAATATTGCGAGTTTTGTATTCGGTATATCATTTTCCAAGATTTCCTAACAATGGTTTCATTGCTTAAACAATGTATTCAGTTTTGCTTCATTTTACATTTCTAAACATTCACACAGGCGAACACCTTTAAAACGAAAAAATACTTACGTCTTTCATTTGGAAATGTGCTTATTTATTAGAAAATTAATTTTCAGCAGTGCACCGGAATTTAATTCGAAAATATTGCGTGTTTTGTATTCGGTATATCAGTTTCTAGGATTTCCTAACAATGGTCTCATTGTTTAAGCAATGCATTCACTTTATTATACATTTCTAAAAATTCCCACAGGCGAACACCTTTAAAACGAAAAAATATTTACGTCATTCATTTGGAAATGTGCTTTTTTATTAGGAAATTAATTTTCAGCCGTGTACCAGAATGTAATGCGAAAATATTGCGTGTTTTGTATTCGGTATATAATTTTCCAGGAATTCTTAACAATGGTTTCATGGTTTAAACAATGTATTCGGTTTTACTTTATTTTACATTTCTAAAAACTCACACAGGTGATCTACTTTAAAACCGAAAATTTTTATACGTCATTCAGTTGGAAATGTGCTTATTTATTAGGAAATAATTTTCAGCCGTGCACCGGAATGTAATTCGAAAATATTGCATTTTTTGTATTCGGTATATCAATTTCCAGGGTTCCCTAACAATGGTTTCATTTTTAAACAATGTATTCAGTTTTACTTTATTTTACATTTCTAAAAATTCACACAGGCGAACAACTTTAAAACCGAGAAATTTTTACGTCTTTCATTTGGAAATGTGCTTATTTATTAGAAAATTAATTTTCAGCCGTGCACCAGAATTTAATTCGAAAATATTGCGTGTTTTGTATTCGGTATATCAGTTTCTAGGATTTCAAAACAATGGTTTCATTGTTTAAACAATGCATTCAGTTTTACTTTATTTTATATTTCTAGAAATTCACACCGGCGACCACCTTTAAAACGAAAAAATATTTACGTCATTCATTTGGAAATGTGCTTTTTAATTAGGAAATTAATTTTCAGACGTGCACCGGAATGTAATGCGAAAATATTGCGTGTTTTTTATTCGGTATATCAGTTTCCAGGATTCCCTAACAATGGTTTCATTTTTTAAACAATGTATTCGGTTTTACTTTATTTTACATTTCTAAAAACTCACACTGGCGAACTACTTTAAAACCGAAAAATTTTTACACCATTCGTTTGAAAATGTGCTTATGCCCAAGCCTGGAATCGAACCCGGTCCCCTGGAATAGATCTCCAATGCTCTACCACTAAGCCACAAGGACTACGGCATCTCTCACTTATAAAAGTCGGCAAGGTTGCAACCACAGCACTAGATGGAAAAGACTTCATGAGCACACAATCTTGTGGCGAAACATGAGTAGCAAATGAACCCAGTATCGGTGAATATACACTTTTAATTAATTTCTCAACTACATTTCAGCAGTGAAATTACGCTTGAAATTATTGAATATTAAATGCGTGAATAATCACATTGCTAACAAGTCGTAAACAGACTTATATAAGTGACAAATGCCAAGCTGGGCACCGTCCTTGTGGCTTAGTGTTACAGCACTGGAGTTCCAGGGGCCCGGGATCGATTCCCGTCTGGGACATTTTTCACTAAGTTGGTTTACCACTTGTTAGCAATGTGGTTATTCACGTATTTAATATTCAATGGTTTCATTGTTTAAACAATATTCGGTTTTACTTATTTTGCATTTCAAAAAACTCACACAGGTGAACTACTTTAAAACCGATAAATTTTTACTTCATTCATTTGTAAATAGGCTTTTTTATTAGGAAATTAATTTTCAGTCGTGCACCGGAATTTAATTCGACAATATTGCGTGTTTTGTATTCGGTATATCAATTTCCAGGGTTCCGTAACAATGGTTTCATTGTTTAAACAATGCATTCAGTTTTGCTTCATTTTACATTTCTAAAAATTCACACAGGCGAACAACTTTAAAACCGAGAAATTTTTACGTCTTTCATTTGGAAATGTGCTTATTTATTAGAAAACTAATTTTCAGCCGTGCACCAGAACTTAATTCGAAAATATTGCGTGTTTTGTATTCGGTATATCAGTTTCAAGGATTTCCTAACAATGGTCTCATTGTTTAAACAATGCATTCAGTTTTACTTTATTATACATTTCTAAAAACTCCCACGGGCGAACACCTTTAAATCGAAAAAATATTTACGTCATTCATTTGGAAATGTGCTTTTTTATTAGGAAATTAATTTTCAGCCGTGCACCGGAATGTAATGCGAAAATATTGCGTGTTTTGTATTCGGTATATCATTTTCCAGGAATTCTTAACAATGGTTTCATTGTTTAAACAATGTATTCGGTTTTACTTTATTTTACATTTCTGAAAACTCACACAGGTGGTCTACTTTAAAACCGAAAATTTTTTACGTCATTCATTTTGAAATTTGCTTATTTATTAGGAAATAATTTTCAGCCGTGCACCGGAATGTAATTCGAAAATATTGCGTGTTTTGTATTCGGTATATCAATTTCCAGGTTTCACTAACAATGGTTTCATTTTTAAACAATGTATTCAGTTTTACTTTATTTTACATTTCTAAAAATTCACACAGGCGAACACCTTTAAAACGAAAAAATACTTACGTGATTCATTTGGAAATGTGCTTTTTTATTAGGAAATTAATTTTCAGCCGTGCACCGGAATGTAATGCGAAAATATTGCGTGTTTTTTATTCGGTATATCATTTTCCAGGAATTCTTAACAATGGTTTCATTGTTTAAACAATGTATTCGGTTTTACTTTATTTTACATTTCTAAAAACTCACACAGGTGATCTACTTTAAAACCGAAAATTTTTTACGTCATTCATTTGGAAATGTGCTTATTTATTAGGAAATTAATTTTCAGCCGTGCACAGGAATTTAATTCGAAAATATTGCGTGTTTTGTATTCGGTATATCAGTTTCTTGGATTTCCTAACAATGGTTTCATTGTTTAAACAATGTATTCAGTTTTACTTTATTTTACATTTCTAGAAATTCACACCGGCGAACACCTTTAAAACGAAAAAATATTTACTTCATTCATTTGGAAATGTGCTTTTTTATTAGGAGATTAATTTTCAGCCGTGCTCCGGAATGTAATTCGAAAATATTGCGTGTTTTGTATTCGGTATATCATTTATCAGGAATTCTTAACAATGGTTTCATTGTTTAAACAATGTATTCGGTTTTACTTTATTTTACATTTCTAAAAACTCTCACAGGCGAACAACTTTAAAACGAAAAAATATTTACGTCATTCATTTGGAAATGTGCTTTTTTATTATGAAATTAATTTTCAGCCGTGCACCGGAATGTAATGCGAAAATATTGCATGTTTTTTATTCGGTATATCATTTTCCAGGAATTCTTAACAATGGTTTCATTGTTTAAACAATGTATTCAGTTTTGCTTCATTTTACATTTCTAAAAACTCACACTGGCGAACAAATTTAAAACCGAAATATTTTTACGTAATTCATTTTTAAATGTGCTTATTTATTAGGAAATTAATTTTCAGCAGTGCACCGGAATTTAATTCGAAAATATTGCGTGTTTTGTATTAGGTATATCAGTTTCAAGGATTTCCTAACAATGGTCTCGTTGTTTGAACAATACATTCAGTTTTACTTTATTTTACATTTCTAAAAACTCACACTGGCGAACAACTTTAAAACCGAAAAATTTTTACGTCATTCATTTTTAAATGTGCTTATTTATTAGGAAATTAATTTTCAGCAGTGCACCGGAATTTAATTCGAAAATATTGCGTGTTTTGTATTAGGTATATCAGTTTCTAGGATTTCCTAACAATGGTTTCATTGTTTAAACAATGCATTCAGTTTTATTTTATTATACATTTCTAAAAATTCCCACAGGCGAACACCTTTAAAACGAAAAAATATTTACGTCATTCATTTGGAAATGTGCTTTTTTATTAGGAAATTAATTTTCAGCCGTGCACCGGAATGTAATGCGAAAATATTGCGTGTTTTGTATTCGGTATATCATTTTCCAGGAATTCTTAACAATGGTTTCATTGTTTAAACAATGTATTCGCTTTTACTTTATTTTACATTTCTAAAAACTCACACAGGTGATCTACTTTAAAACCGAAAATATTTTACGTCATTCATTTTGAAATGTGCTTATTTATTAGGAAATAATTTTCAGCCGTGCACCGGAATGTAATTCGAAAATATTGCGTGTTTTGTATTCGGTATATCAATTTCCAGGTTTCACTAACAATGGTTTCATTTTTAAACAATGTATTCAGTTTTACTTTATTTTACATTTCTAAAAATTCACACAGGTGAACACCTTTAAAACGAAAAAATACTTACGTCATTCATTTGGAAATGTGCATTTTTATTAGGAAATTAATTTTCAGCCGTGCACCGGAATGTAATGCGAAAATATTGCGAGTTTTGTATTCGGTATATCATTTTCCAAGATTTCCTAACAATGGTTTCATTGCTTAAACAATGTATTCAGTTTTGCTTCATTTTACATTTCTAAAAATTCACACAGGCGAATGACTTTAAAACCGAGAAATTTTTACTTCATTCATTTGTAAATAGGCTTTTTTATTAGGAAATTAATTTTCAGCCATGCACCGGAATGTAATTTGAAAATATTGCGTGTTTTGTATTCGGTATATCAGTTTCCAGGATTCCCTAACAATGGTTTCATTTTTTAAACAATGTATTCGGTTTTACTTTATTTTACATTTCTAAAAACTCACACTGGCGAACTACTTTAAAACCGAAAAATTTTTACACCATTCATTTGAAAATGTGCTTATGCCCAAGCCGGGAATCGAACCCTGTCCCCTGGAATAGATCTCCAATGCTCTACCACTAAGCCACAAGGACTACGGCATCTCTCACTTATAAAAGTCTGTAAGGTTGCAACCACAGCACTAGATGGAAAAGACTTCATGAGCACACAATTTTGTGGCGAAACATGAGTAGCAAATGAACCCAGTATCGGTGAATATACATTTTTAATTATTTTTTTCTACATTTCAGCAGTGAAATTACGCTTCAAATTATTGAATATTAAATACGTGAATAATCACATTGCTAACAAGTCGTAAACAGACTTATATAAGTGACAGATGCCAAGCTGGGCACCGTCCTTGTGGCTTAGTGTTAGAGCACTGGAGCTCCTGGGGCCCGGGATCGATTCCCGTCTTCGACATTTTTCACTCAGTTGGTTTACCACTTGTTAGCAATGTGATTATCCACGTATTTAATATTCAATAGTTTCATTGTTTAAACAATTTTCGGTTTTACTTTATTTTGCATTTCAAAAAACTCACACAGGTGATCTACTTTAAAACCGAAAAATTTTTACTTCAGTCATTTGTAAATAGGCTTTTTTATTAGGAAATTAATTTTCAGCCGTGCACCGGAATTTAATTCGACAATATTGCGTGTTTTGTATTCGGTATATCAATTTCCAGGGTTCCGTAACAATTGTTTCATTGTTTAAACAATGCATTCAGTTTTATTTTATTATACATTTCTAAAAATTCCCACAGGCGAACACCTTTAAAACGAAAAAATATTTACGTCATTCATTTGGAAATGTGCTTTTTTATTAGGAAATTAATTTTCAGCCGTGCACCGGAATGTAATGCGAAAATATTGCGTGTTTTGTATTCGGTATATCATTTTCCAGGAACTCTTAACAATGGTTTCATTGTTTAAACAATGCCTTCAGTTTTACTTTATTTTACATTTCTAGAAATTCACACCGGCGACCACCTTTAAAACGAAAAAATATTTACGTCATTCATTTGAAAATGTGCTTTTTAATTAGGAAATTAATTTTCAGCCGTGCATCGGAATGTAATGCGAAAATATTGCGTGTTTTTTATTCGGTATATCAGTTTCCAGGATTCCCTAACAATGGTTTCATTTTTTAAACAATGTATTCGGTTTTACTTTATTTTACATTTCTAAAAACTCACACTGGCGAACTAATTTAAAACCGAAAAATTTTTACACCATTCATTTGAAAATGTGCTCATGCCCAATCCGGGAATCGAACCTGGCCCCCAGGAATTGATCTCCAATGCTCTACCACTAAGCCACAAAGTAAAGGGCACTTCTCACTTATAAAAGTCGGTAAGGTTGCAACCACTGCACTAGATGGAAAAGACTTCATGAGCGCACAATCTAGTGGCGAAACATGAGTAGCAAATGAACCCAGTATCGGTGAATATACATTTTTAATTAATTTTTCAACTACATTTCAGCAGTGAAATTACGTTTCAATTTATTGAATATTAAATACGTGAATAATTACATTGCTAACAAGTCGTAAACAGACTTATATAAGTGACAGATGCCAAGCTGGGCACCGTCGTTGTGTCTTAGTGTTAGAGCTCTGGAGCTCCAGGGGCCCGGGATCGATTCCCGTCTTGGACATTTTTCATCAAGTTGGTTTACGATTTGTTACCAATGTGATTATTCTCGTATTTAATATTCAATGGTTTCATTGTTTAAACAATATTCGGTTTTACTTTATTTTGCATTTCAAAAAACTCACGCAGGTGAACTACTTTAAAACCGAAAAATTTTTACTTCATTCATTTGTAAATAGGCTTTTTTATCAGGAAATTAATTTTCAGCCATGCACCGGAATTTAATTCGAAAATATTGCGTGTTTTGTATTCGGTATATCAGTTTTTAGGTTGGTTGGTTGTATTTATGACGGCCAATTATCTGCACGAGGGATATGGGCTCTGGGGGCGAGTGCCCTTCGTGGGGGTCTTTCTAAGGGAACCTAACCCGTATTAACGCTTGCAAATTCACGTCTCGAAGAAAACCACGAAAACTCCGAACGATTAGGCCGACGGGCGCGATTGGGATCGAACCCAGCACCTCCCGTCTACCAGCTTCGAGAGCAGAACCTCTCGGCCACTGGTGGGGCCTCCAGTGACACGTGATTAAATACGTGAATAATCACATTGCTAACAAGTCGTAAACCAACTTAGTGAAAAATGTTTAAACAATGCATTCAGTTTTACTTTATTATACATTTCTAAAAATTCACACAGGCGAACACCTTTAAAACGAAAAAATATTTTCGTCATTCATTTGGAAATATGCTTTTTTATTAGGAAATAAATTTTCAGCCGTGCACCGGAAACTAATTCGAAAATATTGCGTGTTTTGTATTCGGTATATCAGTTTCTAGGATTTCAAAACAATGGTTTCATTGTTTAAACAATGCATTCAGTTTTACTTTATTTTACATTTCTAGAAATTCACACCGGCGACCACCTTTAAAACGAAAAAATATTTACGTCATTCATTTGGAAATGTGCTTTTTAATTAGGAAATAAATTTTCAGACGTGCACCGGAATGTAATGCGAAAATATTGCGTGTTTTTTATTCGGTATATCAGTTTAGAGGATTTCCTAAAAATGGATTCAGTGTTTAAACAATGTATTCGGTTTTACTTTATTTTACATTTCTAAAAACTCACACAGGTGATCTACTTTAAAACCGAAAATTATATACGTCATTCATTGTGAAATGTGCTTATTTATTATTAAATAATTTTCAGCCGCGCACCGGAATGTAATTCGAAAATATTGCGTGTTTTGTATTCGGTATATCAATTTCCAGGGTTCACTAACAATGGTTGGTTGGTTGGTTGTTTTTATGTCGGCCAATTATCTGCACGTGGGATATAGGCCCTAAGGGGGGGAGTGCCTCCCGTGGAGGTCTTTCTAAGGGAACCTAACCCGTATTAACGCTTCACTAACAGTGGTTTCATTTTTAAACTATGTATTCAGTTTTACTTTATTTTACATTTCTAAAAATTCACACAGGCGAACACCTTTAAAACGAAAAAATATTTACGTCATTCATTTGGAAATGTGCTTTTTTATTAGGAAATTAATTTTCAGCCGTGCACCGGAATGTAATGCGAAAATATTGCGTGTTTTGTATTCGGTATATCATTTTCCAAGATTTCCTAACAATGGTTTCATTTCTTAAACAATGTATTCAGTTTTGCTTCATTTTACATTTCTAAAAATTCACACAGGCGAACAACTTTAAAACCGAGAAATTTTTACGTCTTTCATTTGGAAATGTGCTTATTTATTAGAAAATTATTTTTCAGCCGTGGACCAGAATTTAATTCGAAAATATTGCGTGTTTTGTATTCGGTATATCAGTTTCTAGGATTTCAAAACAATGGTTTCATTGTTTAAACAATGCATTCAGTTTTACTTTATTTTACATTTCTAGAAATTCACACCGGCGACCACCTTTAAAACGAAAAAATATTTACGTCATTCATTTGGAAATGTGCTTTTTAATTAGGAAATTAATTTTCAGACGTGCACCGGAATGTAATGCGAAAATATTGCGTGTTTTTTATTCGGTATATCAGTTTCCAGGATTCCCTAACAATGGTTTCATTTTTTAAACAATGTATTCGGTTTTACTTTATTTTACATTTCTAAAAACTCACACTGGCGAACTACTTACACCATTTTACACCATTCATTTGAAAATGTGCTTATACCCAAGCCGGGAATCGAACCCGGTCCCCTGGAATAGATCTCCAATGCTCTACCACTAAGCCACAAGGACTACGGCATCTCTCACTTATAAAAGTCGGTAAGGCTGCAACCACAGCACTAGATGTTAAAGACTTCATGAGCACACAATCTTTTGGCGAAACATGAGTAGCAAATGAACCCAGTATCGGTGAATATACATTTTTAATTAATTTCTCAACTACATTTCAGCAGTGAAATTACGCTTCAAATTATTGAATATTAAATACGTGAATAATCACATTGCTTACAAGTCGTAAACAGACTTATATAAGTGACAGATGCCAAGCTGGGCACCGTCCTTTTGGCTTAGTGTTAGAGCACTGGAGCTCCAGGGGCCCGGGATCGATTCCCGTCTTGGACATTTTTCACTAAGTTGGTTTACCACTTGTGACCAATGTGATTATTCACGTATTTAATATTCAATGGTTTCATTGTTTAAACAATATTCGGTTTTACTTTATTTTGCATTTCAAAAAACTCACACAGGTGAACTACTTTAAAACCGATAATTTTTTACTTCATTCATTTGTAAATAGGCTTTTTTATCAGGAAATTAATTACAGCCGTGCAACGGAATTTAATTTGACAACATTGCGTGTTTTGTATTCGGTATATCAGTTTCCAGGAATTCTTAACAATGGTTTCATTGTTTAAACAATGTATTCGGTTTTACTTTATTTTACATTTCTAGAAATTCACACCGGCGAACACTTTTAAAATCAAAAAATTTTTACGTCTATCATTTGGAAATGTGCTTATTTATTAGAAAATTAATTTTCAGCCGTGCACCAGAATTTAATTCGAAAATATTGCGTGTTTTGTATTCGGTATATCAGTTTCAAGGATTTCCTAACAATGGTCTTATTGTTTAAACAATGCATTCAGTTTTACTTTATTATACATTTCTAAAAATTCACACAGGCGAACACCTTTAAAACGAAAAAATATTTACGTCATTCATTTGGAAATGTGCTTTTTTATTAGTAAATTAATTTTCAGCCGTGCACCGGAATGTAATGCTCAAATATTGCGTGTTTTGTATTCGGTATATCATTTTCCAGGAATTCTTAACAATGGTTTCATTGTTTAAACAATGTATTCGGTTTTACTTTATTTTATATTTCTAAAAACTCACACAGGTGATCTACTTTAAAACCGAAAATTTTTTACGTCATTCAATTTTAAATGTGTTTTTTTATTAGGAAATTAATTTTCAGCCGTGCACCGGAATTTTATTCGAAAATATTGCGTGTTTTGTATTCGGTATATCAGTTTCAAGGATTTCCTAACAATGGTCTCATTGTTTGAACAATGCATTCAGTTTTACTTTATTTTACATTTCTAAAAACTCACACTGGCGATCAACTTTAAAACCCAAAAATTTTTACGTCATTCATTTTTAAATGTGCTTATTTATTAGGAAATTAATTTTCAGCAGTGCACCGGAATTTAATTCGAAAATATTGCGTGTTTTGTATTCGGTATATCAGTTTCTAGGATTTCCTAACAATGGTTTCATTGTTTAAACAATGTATTCAGTTTTACTTTATTTTACATTTCTAGAAATTCACACCGGCGAACACCTTTAAAATAAAAAAATATTTACTTCATTCATTTGGAAATGTGCTTTTTTATTAGGAAATTAATTTTCAGCCGTGCACCGAATTGTAATTCGAAAATATTGCGTGTTTTGTATTCGGTATATCAATTTCCAGGGTTCCCTAACAATGGTTTCAATGTTTAAACAATGTATTCAGTTTTGCTTCATTTTACATTTCTAAAAATTCACACAGGCGAACAACTTTAAAACCGAGAAATTTTTACGTCTTTCATTTGGAAATGTGCTTATTTATTAGGAAATTAATTTTCAGCAGTGCACCGGAATTTAATTCGAAAATATTGCGTGTTTTGTATTCCGTATATCAGTTTCTAGGATTTCCTAACAATGGTTGCATTGTTTAAACAATGTATTCGGTTTTACTTTATTTTACATTTCTAAAAACTCACACAGGTGATCTACTTTGAAACCGAAAATTTTTTACGTCATTCATTTGGAAATGTGCTTATGTATTAGGAAATAATTTTCAGCCGTGCACCGGAATTTAATTCGAAAATATTGCGTGTTTTGTATTCGGTATATCAATTTCCAGGGTTCACTAACAATGGTTTCATTTTTAAACAATGTATTCAGTTTTACTTTATTTTACATTTCTAAAAATTCACACAGGCGAACACCTTTAAAACGAAAAAATATTTACGTCATTCATTTGGAAATGTGCTTTTTTATTAGGAAATTAATTTTCAGCCGTGCACCGGAATGTAATGCGAAAATATTGCGTGTTTTGTTTTCGGTATATCATTTTCCAAGATTTCCTAACAATGGTTTCATTGCTTAAACAATGTATTCAGTTTTGCCTCATTTTACATTTCTAAAAATTCACACAGGCGAACAACTTTAAAACCGAGAAATTTTTACGTCTTTCATTTAGAAATGTGCGTATTTATTAGAAAATTAATTTTCAGCCGTGCACCAGAATTTAATTCGAAAACATTGCGTGTTTTGTATTCGGTATATCAGTTTCAAGGATTTCCTAACAATGGTCTCATTGTTTAAACAATGCACTCAGTTTTACTTTATTATACATTTCTAAAAATTCACACAGGCGAACACCTTTAAAACGAGAAAATATTTACGTCATTCATTTGGAAATGTGCTTATTTATTAGAAAATTAATTTTCAGCCGTGCACCAGAATTTAATTCGAAAACATTGCGTGTTTTGTATTCGGTATATCATTTTCCAGGAATTCTTAACAATGGATTCATTGTTTAAACAATGTATTCGGTTTTACTTTATTTTACATTTCAAAAAACTCACACAGGTGATCTACTTTAAAACCGAAATTTTTTTACGTCATTCATTTGGTTGGTTGGTTGGTTGATTTTGTGACGGCCGATTATCTACACTAGGGATATAGGCCCTGGGGGGAGTGCCCTTCGTGGGGGTCTTTCTAAGGGAACCTAACCCGTATTAACACATGGAAATCCATGGTTCGAAGAAAACCACGAAAACTCCGAACGATTAGGCCGACGGGCGCGATTGGGATCGAACCCAGCACTTCCCGTCTACCAGATTCGAGAGCAGAACCTCTCAGCCACTGGTGGGGCCGTCATTCATTTGGAAATGTGCTTATGTATTAGGAAATTAATTTTCAGCCGTGCACCGGAATGTAATGCGAAAATATTGCGTGTTTTGTATTCGGTATATCATTTTCCAAGATTTCCTAACAATGGTTTCATTGCTTATACAATGTATTCAGTTTTTCTTTATTTTACATTTCTAAAAATTCACACAGGCGAACAACTTTAAAACCGAGAAATTTTTACGTCTTTCATTTGGAAATGTGCTTATTTATTAGGAAATTAATTTTCAGCAGTGCACCGGAATATAATTCGAAAATATTGCGTGTTTTGTATTCGGAATATCAGTTTCTAGGATTTCCTAACAATGGTTTCATTGTTTAAACAATGTATTCGGTTTTACTTTATTTTACATTTCTAAAAACTCACACAGGTGATCTACTTTGAAACCGAAAATTTTTTACGTCATTCATTTGGAAATGTGTTTATGTATTAGGAAATAATTTTCAGCCGTGCACCGGAATGTAATTCGAAAATATTGCGTGTTTTGTATTCGGTATATCAATTTCCAGGGTTCACTAACAATGGTTTCATTTTTGAACAATGTATTCAGTTTTACTTTATTTTACATTTCTAAAAATTCACACAGGCGAACACCTTTAAAACGAAAAAATATTTACGTCATTCATTTGGAAATGTGCTTTTTTATTAGGAAATTAATTTTCAGCCGTGCACCGGAATGTAATGCGAAAATATTGCGTGTTTTGTTTTCGGTATATCATTTTCCAAGATTTCCTAACAATGGTTTCATTGCTTAAACAATGTATTCAGTTTCGCCTCATTTTACATTTCTAAAAATTCACACAGGCGAACAACTTTAAAACCGAGAAATTTTTACGTCTTTCATTTAGAAATGTGCGTATTTATTAGAAAATTAATTTTCAGCCGTGCACCAGAATTTAATTCGAAAACATTGCGTGTTTTGTATTCGGTATATCAGTTTCAAGGATTTCCTAACAATGGTCTCATTGTTTAAACAATGCATTCAGTTTTACTTTATTATACATTTCTAAAAATTCACACAGGCGAACACCTTTAAAACGAGAAAATATTTACGTCATTCATTTGGAAATGTGCTTATTTATTAGAAAATTAATTTTCAGCCATGCACCAGAATTTAATTCGAAAACATTGCGTGTTTTGTATTCGGTATATCATTTTCCAGGAATTCTTAACAATGGATTCATTGTTTAAACAATGTATTCGGTTTTACTTTATTTTACATTTCAAAAAACTCACACAGGTGATCTACTTTAAAACCGAAATTTTTTTACGTCATTCATTTGGTTGGTTGGTTGGTTGGTTGATTTTGTGACGGCCGATTATCTACACTAGGGATATAGGCCCTGGGGGGAGTGCCCTTCGTGGGGGTCTTTCTAAGGGAACCTAACCCGTATTAACACATGGAAATCCATGGTTCGAAGAAAACCACGAAAACTCCGAACGATTAGGCCGACGGGCGCGATTGGGATCGAACCCAGCACTTCCCGTCTACCAGATTCGAGAGCAGAACCTCTCAGCCACTGGTGGGGCCGTCATTCATTTGGAAATGTGCTTATGTATTAGGAAATTAATTTTCAGCCGTGCACCGGAATGTAATGCGAAAATATTGCGTGTTTTGTATTCGGTATATCATTTTCCAAGATTTCCTAACAATGGTTTCATTGCTTATACAATGTATTCAGATTTTCTTTATTTTACATTTCTAAAAATTCACACAGGCGAACAACTTTAAAACCGAGAAATTTTTACGTCTTTCATTGGGAAATGTGCTTATTTATTAGGAAATTAATTTTCAGCAGTGCACCGGAATATAATTCGAAAATATTGCGTGTTTTGTATTCGGAATATCAGTTTCTAGGATTTCCTAACAATGGTTTCATTGTTTAAACAATGTATTCGGTTTTACTTTATTTTACATTTCTAAAAACTCACACAGGTGATCTACTTTGAAACCGAAAATTTTTTACGTCATTCATTTGGAAATGTGCTTATGTATTAGGAAATAATTTTCAGCCGTGCACCGGAATGTAATTCGAAAATATTGCGTGTTTTGTATTCGGTATATCAATTTCCAGGGTTCACTAACAATGGTTTCATTTTTGAACAATGTATTCAGTTTTACTTTATTTTACATTTCTAAAAATTCACACAGGCGAACACCTTTAAAACGAAAAAATATTTACGTCATTCATTTGGAAATGTGCTTTTTTATTAGGAAATTAATTTTCAGCCGTGCACCGGAATGTAATGCGAAAATATTGCGTGTTTTGTTTTCGGTATATCATTTTCCAAGATTTCCTAACAATGGTTTCATTGCTTAAACAATGTATTCAGTTTCGCCTCATTTTACATTTCTAAAAATTCACACAGGCGAACAACTTTAAAACCGAGAAATTTTTACGTCTTTCATTTAGAAATGTGCGTATTTATTAGAAAATTAATTTTCAGCCGTGCACCAGAATTTAATTCGAAAACATTGCGTGTTTTGTATTCGGTATATCAGTTTCAAGGATTTCCTAACAATGGTCTCATTGTTTAAACAATGCATTCAGTTTTACTTTATTATACATTTCTAAAAATTCACACAGGCGAACACCTTTAAAACGAGAAAATATTTACGTCATTCATTTGGAAATGTGCTTATTTATTAGAAAATTAATTTTCAGCCGTGCACCAGAATTTAATTCGAAAACATTGCGTGTTTTGTATTCGGTATATCATTTTCCAGGAATTCTTAACAATGGATTCATTGTTTAAACAATGTATTCGGTTTTACTTTATTTTACATTTCAAAAAACTCACACAGGTGATCTACTTTAAAACCGAAATTTTTTTACGTCATTCATTTGGTTGGTTGGTTGGTTGGTTGATTTTGTGACGGCCGATTATCTACACTAGGGATATAGGCCCTGGGGGGAGTGCCCTTCATGGGGGTCTTTCTAAGGGAACCTAACCCGTATTAACACATGGAAATCCATGGTTCGAAGAAAACCACGAAAACTCCGAACGATTAGGCCGACGGGCGCGATTGGGATCGAACCCAGCACTTCCCGTCTACCAGATTCGAGAGCAGAACCTCTCAGCCACTGGTGGGGCCGTCATTCATTTGGAAATGTGCTTATGTATTAGGAAATTAATTTTCAGCCGTGCACCGGAATGTAATGCGAAAATATTGCGTGTTTTGTATTCGGTATATCATTTTCCAAGATTTCCTAACAATGGTTTCATTGCTTATACAATGTATTCAGTTTTTCTTTATTTTACATTTCTAAAAATTCACACAGGCGAACAACTTTAAAACCGAGAAATTTTTACGTCTTTCATTTGGAAATGTGCTTATTTATTAGGAAATTAATTTTCAGCAGTGCACCGGAATATAATTCGAAAATATTGCGTGTTTTGTATTCGGAATATCAGTTTCTAGGATTTCCTAACAATGGTTTCATTGTTTAAACAATGTATTCGGTTTTACTTTATTTTACATTTCTAAAAACTCACACAGGTGATCTACTTTGAAACCGAAAATTTTTTACGTCATTCATTTGGAAATGTGCTTATGTATTAGGAAATAATTTTCAGCCGTGCACCGGAATGTAATTCGAAAATATTGCGTGTTTTGTATTCGGTATATCAATTTCCAGGGTTCACTAACAATGGTTTCATTTTTGAACAATGTATTCAGTTTTACTTTATTTTACATTTCTAAAAATTCACACAGGCGAACACCTTTAAAACGAAAAAATATTTACGTCATTCATTTGGAAATGTGCTTTTTTATTAGGAAATTAATTTTCAGCCGTGCACCGGAATGTAATGCGAAAATATTGCGTGTTTTGTTTTCGGTATATCATTTTCCAAGATTTCCTAACAATGGTTTCATTGCTTAAACAATGTATTCAGTTTCGCCTCATTTTACATTTCTAAAAATTCACACAGGCGAACAACTTTAAAACCGAGAAATTTTTACGTCTTTCATTTAGAAATGTGCGTATTTATTAGAAAATTAATTTTCAGCCGTGCACCAGAATTTAATTCGAAAACATTGCGTGTTTTGTATTCGGTATATCAGTTTCAAGGATTTCCTAACAATGGTCTCATTGTTTAAACAATGCATTCAGTTTTACTTTATTATACATTTCTAAAAATTCACACAGGCGAACAACTTTAAAACCGAAAAATTTTTACACCATTCATTTGAAAATGTGCTTATGCCCAAGCCGGGAATCAAACCCGGTCCCCTGGAATAGATCTCCAATGCTCTACCACTAAGCCACAAGGACTACGGCATCTCTCACTTATAAAAGTCGGTAAGGCTGCAACCACAGCACTAGATGGTAAAGACTTCATGAGCACACAATCTTTTGGCGAAACATGAGTAGCAAATGAACCCAATATCGTTGAATATACATTTTTAATTAATTTCTCAACTACATTTCAGCAGTGAAATTACGCTTCAAATTATTGAATATTAAATACGTGAATAATCACATTGCTAACAAGTCGTAAACAGACTTATATAAGTGACAAATGCCAAGCTGGGCACCGTTCTCAATGGTTTCATTGTTTAAACAATATTCGGTTTTACTTTATTTTGCATTTCAAAAAACTCACACAGGTGAATTACTTTAAAACCGATAATTTTTTACTTCATTCATTTGTAAATAGGCTTTTTTATTAGGAAATTAATTTTCAGCCGTACACCGGAATTTAATTCGACAACATTGCGTGTTTTGTATTCGGTATATCAATTTCCTGGGTTCCGTAACAATGGTTTCATTGTTTAAACAATTTATTCGATTTTTTTTCATTTTACATTTCTAAAACTTCACACAGGCGAACAACTTTAAAACCGAGAAATTTTTACGTCTTTCATTTGGAAATGTGCTTATTTATTAGAAAATTAATTTTCAGCCGTGCACCAGAATTTAATTCGAAAATATTGCGTGTTTTGTATTCGGTATATCAGTTTCAAGGATTTCCTAACAATGGTCTCATTGTTTAAACAGCGCATTCAGTTTTACTTTATTATACATTTCTAAAAATTCACACAGGCGAACACCTTTAAAACGAAAAAAAATTTACGTCATTCATTTGGAAATGTGCTTTTTTATTAGGAAATTAATTTTCAGCCGTGCACCGGAATGTAATGCGAAAATATTGCGTGTTTTGTATTCGGTATATCATTTTCCAGGAATTCGTAACAATGGTTTCATTGTTTAAACAATGTATTCGGTTTTACTTTATTTTTCATTTCTAAAATCTCACACAGGTGATCTACTTTAAAACCGAAAATTTTTTACGTCATTCATTTGGAAATGTGCTTATTTATTAGGAAATAATTTTCAGGCGTGCACCGGAATGTAATTCGAAAATATTGCGTGTTTTGTATTCGGTATATAAGTTTCAAGGATTTCCTAACAATGGTCTCATTGTTTAAACAGTGCATTCAGTTTTATTTTATTATACATTTCTAAAAATTCACACAGGCGAACACCTTTAAAACGAAAAAATATTTACGTCATTCATTTGGAAATGTGCTTTTTTATTAGGAAATTAATTTTCAGCCGTGGAACCGGAATGTAATGCGAAAATATTGCGTGTTTTGTATTCGGTATATCAGTTTCAAGGATTTCCTAACAATGGTCTCATTGTTTGAACAATGCATGCAGTTTTACTTTATTTTACATTTCTAAAAACTCACACTGGCGAACAACTTTAAAACCCAAAAATTTTTACGTCATTCATTTTTAAATGTGCTTATTTATTAGGAAATTAATATTCAGCAGTGCACCGGAATTTAATTCGAAAATATTGCGTGTTTTGTATTCGGTATATCAGTTTCTAGGATTTCCTAACAATGGTTTCATTGTTTAAACAATGTATACACTTTTACTTTATTTTACATTTCTAGAAATTCACACCGGCGAACACCTTTAAAATGAAAAAATATTTACTTCATTCATTTGGAAATGTGATTTTTTATTAGGAAATTAATTTTCAGCCGTGCACCGGAATGTAATTCGAAAATATTGCGTGTTTTGTATTCGGTATATCAATTTCCAGGGTTCCCTAACAATGGTTTCATTGTTTAAACAATGTATTCAGTTTTGCTTCATTTTACATTTCTAAAAATTCACACAGGCGAACAACTTTAAAACCGAGAAATTTTTACGTCTTTCATTTGGAAATGTGCTTATTTATTAGAAAATTAATTTTCAGTCGTGCACCAGAATTTAATTCGAAAATATTGCGTGTTTTGTATTCGGAATATCAGTTTCAAGGATTTCCTAACAATGGTCTTATTGTTTAAACAATGCAATCAGTTTTACTTTATTATACATTTCTAAAAATTCACACAGGCGAACACCTTTAAAACGAAAAAATATTTACGTCATTCATTTGGAAATGTGCTTTTTTATTAGGAAATTAATTTTCAGCCGTGCACCGGAATGTAATGCGAAAATATTGCGTGTTTTGTTTTCGGTATATCATTTTCCAAGATTTCCTAACAATGGTTTCATTGCTTAAACAATGTATTCAGTTTCGCCTCATTTTACATTTCTAAAAATTCACACAGGCGAACAACTTTAAAACCGAGAAATTTTTACGTCTTTCATTTATAAATGTGCGTATTTATTAGAAAATTAATTTTCAGCCGTGCACCAGAATTTAATTCGAAAACATTGCGTGTTTTGTATTCGGTATATCAGTTTCAAGGATTTCCTAACAATGGTCTCATTGCTTAAACAATGCATTCAGTTTTACTTTATTATACATTTCTAAAAATTCACACAGGCGAACACCTTTAAAACGAGAAAATATTTACGTCATTCATTTGGAAATGTGCTTATTTATTAGAAAATTAATTTTCAGCCGTGCACCAGAATTTAATTCGAAAACATTGCGTGTTTTGTATTCGGTATATCATTTTCCAGGAATTCTTAACAATGGATTCATTGTTTAAACAATGTATTCGGTTTTACTTTATTTTACATTTCAAAAAACTCACACAGGTGATCTACTTTAAAACCGAAATTTTTTTACGTCATTCATTTGGTTGGTTGGTTGGTTGGTTGATTTTGTGACGGCCGATTATCTACACTAGGGATATAGGCCCTGGGGGGAGTGCCCTTCGTGGGGGTCTTTCTAAGGGAACCTAACCCGTATTAACACATGGAAATCCATGGTTCGAAGAAAACCACGAAAACTCCGAACGATTAGGCCGACGGGCGCGATTGGGATCGAACCCAGCACTTCCCGTCTACCAGATTCGAGAGCAGAACCTCTCAGCCACTGGTGGGGCCGTCATTCATTTGGAAATGTGCTTATGTATTAGGAAATTAATTTTCAGCCGTGCACCGGAATGTAATGCGAAAATATTGCGTGTTTTGTATTCGGTATATCATTTTCCAAGATTTCCTAACAATGGTTTCATTGCTTATACAATGTATTCAGTTTTTCTTTATTTTACATTTCTAAAAATTCACACAGGCGAACAACTTTAAAACCGAGAAATTTTTACGTCTTTCATTTGGAAATGTGCTTATTTATTAGGAAATTAATTTTCAGCAGTGCACCGGAATATAATTCGAAAATATTGCGTGTTTTGTATTCGGAATATCAGTTTCTAGGATTTCCTAATAATGGTTTCATTGTTTAAACAATGTATTCGGTTTTACTTTATTTTACATTTCTAAAAACTCACACAGGTGATCTACTTTGAAACCGAAAATTTTTTACGTCATTCATTTGGAAATGTGCTTATTTATTAGGAAATAATTTTCAGGCGTGCACCGGAATGTAATTCGAAAATATTGCGTGTTTTGTATTCGGTATATAAGTTTCAAGGATTTCCTAACAATGGTCTCATTGTTTAAACAGTGCATTCAGTTTTATTTTATTATACATTTCTAAAAATTCACACAGGCGAACACCTTTAAAACGAAAAAATATTTACGTCATTCATTTGGAAATGTGCTTTTTTATTAGGAAATTAATTTTCAGCCGTGGAACCGGAATGTAATGCGAAAATATTGCGTGTTTTGTATTCGGTATATCAGTTTCAAGGATTTCCTAACAATGGTCTCATTGTTTGAACAATGCATGCAGTTTTATTTTATTTTACATTTCTAAAAACTCACACTGGCGAACAACTTTAAAACCCAAAAATTTTTACGTCATTCATTTTTAAATGTGCTTATTTATTAGGAAATTAATATTCAGCAGTGCACCGGAATTTAATTCGAAAATATTGCGTGTTTTGTATTCGGTATATCAGTTTCTAGGATTTCCTAACAATGGTTTCATTGTTTAAACAATGTATACACATTTACTTTATTTTACATTTCTAGAAATTCACACCGGCGAACACCTTTAAAATGAAAAAATATTTACTTCATTCATTTGGAAATGTGATTTTTTATTAGGAAATTAATTTTCAGCCGTGCACCGGAATGTAATTCGAAAATATTGCGTGTTTTGTATTCGGTATATCAATTTCCAGGGTTCCCTAACAATGGTTTCATTGTTTAAACAATGTATTCAGTTTTGCTTCATTTTACATTTCTAAAAATTCACACAGGCGAACAACTTTAAAACCGAGAAATTTTTACGTCTTTCATTTGGAAATGTGCTTATTTATTAGAAAATTAATTTTCAGTCGTGCACCAGAATTTAATTCGAAAATATTGCGTGTTTTGTATTCGGAATATCAGTTTCAAGGATTTCCTAACAATGGTCTTATTGTTTAAACAATGCAATCAGTTTTACTTTATTATACATTTCTAAAAATTCACACAGGCGAACACCTTTAAAACGAAAAAATATTTACGTCATTCATTTGGAAATGTGCTTTTTTATTAGGAAATTAATTTTCAGCCGTGCACCGGAATGTAATGCGAAAATATTGCGTGTTTTGTTTTCGGTATATCATTTTCCAAGATTTCCTAACAATGGTTTCATTGCTTAAACAATGTATTCAGTTTCGCCTCATTTTACATTTCTAAAAATTCACACAGGCGAACAACTTTAAAACCGAGAAATTTTTACGTCTTTCATTTAGAAATGTGCGTATTTATTAGAAAATTAATTTTCAGCCGTGCACCAGAATTTAATTCGAAAACATTGCGTGTTTTGTATTCGGTATATCAGTTTCAAGGATTTCCTAACAATGGTCTCATTGTTTAAACAATGCATTCAGTTTTACTTTATTATACATTTCTAAAAATTCACACAGGCGAACACCTTTAAAACGAGAAAATATTTACGTCATTCATTTGGAAATGTGCTTATTTATTAGAAAATTAATTTTCAGCCGTGCACCAGAATTTAATTCGAAAACATTGCGTGTTTTGTATTCGGTATATCATTTTCCAGGAATTCTTAACAATGGATTCATTGTTTAAACAATGTATTCGGTTTTACTTTATTTTACATTTCAAAAAACTCACACAGGTGATCTACTTTAAAACCGAAATTTTTTTACGTCATTCATTTGGTTGGTTGGTTGGTTGGTTGATTTTGTGACGGCCGATTATCTACACTAGGGATATAGGCCCTGGGGGGAGTGCCCTTCGTGGGGGTCTTTCTAAGGGAACCTAACCCGTATTAACACATGGAAATCCATGGTTCGAAGAAAACCACGAAAACTCCGAACGATTAGGCCGACGGGCGCGATTGGGATCGAACCCAGCACTTCCCGTCTACCAGATTCGAGAGCAGAACCTCTCAGCCACTGGTGGGGCCGTCATTCATTTGGAAATGTGCTTATGTATTAGGAAATTAATTTTCAGCCGTGCACCGGAATGTAATGCGAAAATATTGCGTGTTTTGTATTCGGTATATCATTTTCCAAGATTTCCTAACAATGGTTTCATTGCTTATACAATGTATTCAGTTTTTCTTTATTTTACATTTCTAAAAATTCACACAGGCGAACAACTTTAAAACCGAGAAATTTTTACGTCTTTCATTTGGAAATGTGCTTATTTATTAGGAAATTAATTTTCAGCAGTGCACCGGAATATAATTCGAAAATATTGCGTGTTTTGTATTCGGAATATCAGTTTCTAGGATTTCCTAACAATGGTTTCATTGTTTAAACAATGTATTCGGTTTTACTTTATTTTACATTTCTAAAAACTCACACAGGTGATCTACTTTGAAACCGAAAATTTTTTACGTCATTCATTTGGAAATGTGCTTATGTATTAGGAAATAATTTTCAGCCGTGCACCGGAATGTAATTCGAAAATATTGCGTGTTTTGTATTCGGTATATCAATTTCCAGGGTTCACTAACAATGGTTTCATTTTTGAACAATGTATTCAGTTTTACTTTATTTTACATTTCTAAAAATTCACACAGGCGAACACCTTTACAACGAAAAAATATTTACGTCATTCATTTGGAAATGTGCTTTTTTATTAGGAAATTAATTTTCAGCCGTGCACCGGAATGTAATGCGAAAATATTGCGTGTTTTGTTTTCGGTATATCATTTTCCAAGATTTCCTAACAATGGTTTCATTGCTTAAACAATGTATTCAGTTTCGCCTCATTTTACATTTCTAAAAATTCACACAGGCGAACAACTTTAAAACCGAGAAATTTTTACGTCTTTCATTTAGAAATGTGCGTATTTATTAGAAAATTAATTTTCAGCCGTGCACCAGAATTTAATTCGAAAACATTGCGTGTTTTGTATTCGGTATATCAGTTTCAAGGATTTCCTAACAATGGTCTCATTGTTTAAACAATGCATTCAGTTTTACTTTATTATACATTTCTAAAAATTCACACAGGCGAACAACTTTAAAACCGAAAAATTTTTACACCATTCATTTGAAAATGTGCTTATGCCCAAGCCGGGAATCAAACCCGGTCCCCTGGAATAGATCTCCAATGCTCTACCACTAAGCCACAAGGACTACGGAATCTCTCACTTATAAAAGTCGGTAAGGCTGCAACCACAGCACTAGATGGTAAAGACTTCATGAGCACACAATCTTTTGGCGAAACATGAGTAGCAAATGAACCCAATATCGTTGAATATACATTTTTAATTAATTTCTCAACTACATTTCAGCAGTGAAACTACGCTTCAAATTATTGAATATTAAATACGTGAATAATCACATTGCTAACAAGTCGTAAACAGACTTATATAAGTGACAGATGCCATGCTGGGCACCGTCCTTGTGGCTTAGTGTTAGAGCACTGGAGCTCCAGGGGCCCGGGATCGATTCCCGTCTTGGACATTTTTCACTAAGTTGGTTTACCACTTGTTAGCAATGTGATTATTCACGTATTTAATATTCAATGGTTTCATTGTTTAAACAATATTCGGTTTTACTTTATTTTGCATTTCAAAAAACTCACACAGTGCACTACTTTAAAACCGATAATTTTTTACTTCATTCATTTGTAAATAGGCTTTTTTATTAGGAAATTAATTTTCAGCCGTGCACCAGAATTTAATTCGAAAATATTGCGTGCTTTGTATTCGGTATATCAGTTTCAAGGACTTCCTAACAATGGTTTCATTGTTTAAACAATGCATTCAGTTTTACTTTATTTTACATTTCTAGAAATTCACACCGGCGACCGACTTTAAAACGAAAAAATATTTACGTCATTCATTTGGAAATGTGCTTTTTAATTAGGAAATTAATTTTCAGACGTGCACCGGAATGTAATGCGAAAATATTGCGTGTTTTTTATTCGGTATATCAGTTTCCAAGATTCCCTAACAATGGTTTCATTTTTTAAACAATGTATTCGGTTTTACTTTATTTTACATTTCTAAAAACTCACACAGGTGATCTACTTTAAAACCGAAAATTTTTTACGTCATTCATTGTGAAATGTGCTAATTTATTAGGAAATAATTTTCAGCCGTGCACCGGAATGTAATTCGAAAATATTGCGTGTTTTGTATTCGGTATATCAATTTCCAGGGTTCACTAACAATGGTTGGTTGGTTGGTTCTTTTTATGTCGGCCAATTAACTGCACGTGGGATATAGGCCCTAAGGGGGGGAGTGCCTTCCGTGGAGGTCTTTCTAAGGGAACCTAACACGTATTAACGCTTCACTAACAATGGTTTCATTTTTAAACAATGTATTCAGTTTTACTTTATTTTACATTTCTAAAAATTCACACAGGCGAACACCTTTAAAATGAAAAAATATTTACGTCATTCATTTGGAAATGTGCTCTTTTATTAGGAAATTAATTTTCAGACGTGCACCGGAATGCAATGCGAAAATATTGCGTGTTTTTTATTCGGTATATCAGTTTCCAGGATTCCCTAACAATGGTTTCATTTTTTAAACAATGTATTCGGTTTTACTTTATTTTACATTTCTAAAAACTCACACTGGCGAACTACTTTAAAACCGAAAAATTTTTACACCATTCATTTGAAAATGTGCTTATACCCAAGCCGGGAATCGAACCCGGTCCCCTGGAATAGATCTCCAATGCTCTACCACTAAGCCACAAGGACTACGGCATCTCTCACTTATAAAAGTCGGTAAGGCTGCAACCACAGCACTAGATGGAAAAGACTTCATGAGCACACAATCTTTTGGCGAAACATGGGTAGCAAATGAACCCAGTATCCGTGAATATACATTTTTAATTAATTTCTCAACTACATTTCAGCAGTGAAATTACGCTTCATATTATTGAATATTAAATAGGTGAATAATCTCATTGCTAACAAGTCGTAAACAGACTTATATAAGTGACAGATGCCAAGCTGGGCTCCGTCCTTGTGGCTTAGTGTTAGAGCACTGGAGCTCCAGGGGCCCGGGATCGATTCCCGTCTTGGACATTTTTCGCTAAGTTGGTTTACCACTACTTAGCAATGTGATTATTCACGTATTTAATATTCAATGGTTTCATTGTTTAAACAATATTCGGTTTTACTTTATTTTGCATTTCAAAAAACTCACACAGGTGAACTACTTTAAAACCGATAACTTTTTACTTCATTCATTTGTAAATAGGCTTTTTTATTAGGAAATTAATTTTCAGCCGTGCACCGGAATTTAATTCGACAACATTGCGTGTTTTTTATTCGGTATATCAATTTCCAGGGTTCCGTAACAATGGTTTCATTGTTTAAACAATTTATTCGATTTTTCTTCATTTTACATTTCTAAAAATTCACACAGGCGAACAACTTTCAAACGAAAAAATATTTACGTCATTCATTTGGAAATGTGCTTTTTTATTAGGAAATTAATTTTCAGCCGTGCACCGGAATGTAATGCGAAAATATTGCGTGTTTTGTATTCGGTATATCATTTTCCAGGAATTCTTAACAATGGTTTCATTGTTTAAACAATGTATTCGGTTTTACTTTATTTTACATTTCTAAAAACTCACACTGGCGAACAACTTTAAAACCGAAAAATTTTTACGTCATTCATTTTTAAATGTGCTTATTTATTAGGAAATTAATTTTCAGCCGTGCACCGGAATTTAATTCGATAATATTTCGTGTTTTGTATTCGGTATATCAGTTTCTAGGATTTCCTAACAATGGTTTCATTGTTTAAACAATGTATTCAGTTTTACTTTATTTTACATTTCTAGAAATTCACACCGGCGAACACCTTTAAAACGAAAAAATATTTACTTCATTCATTTGGAAATGTGCTTTTTTATTAGGAAATTAATTTTCAGCCGTGCACCGGAATGTAATTCGAAAATATTGCGTGTTATGTATTCCTATATCAATTTCCAGGGTTCCCTAACAATGGTTTCATTGTTTAAACAATGTATTCAGTTTTGCTTCATTTTACATTTCTAAAAATTCACACAGGCGAACAACTTTAAAACCGAGAACATTTTACGTCTTTCAGTTGGAAATGTGCTTATTTATTAGAAAATTAATTTTCAGCCGTGCACCGGAATTTAATTCGAAAATATTGCGTGTTTTGTATTCGGTATATCAGTTTCAAGGATTTCCTAACAATGGTTCTTAGCCTGTATCAATACAGGTCTGATATACACTTATACTGCTATCAGCAGAGGAACTGTAAATGTGCTGTGAAAGATACCTGTTACAAACTCAAACTAAACATCTTACTGTAACTTAAACTCAAACATATTAAAATCATAATGATAACTTTGAAGAAATGAACAGAAAAAGAGAGAGCGCCCCAACTGATTAGGGAAACGCAATTTATACCTTTGAACTGGACGATTCCATTTTACAAAAAGGGTAGATCCGAGAATAGTCTACTACGGAACGGCTAACGCCATCTATGAAACACTTTAAATTTAATGTCAGTTCTTTTAAATTAATTTACGTTATAGGAAACAATTAACATTATATTCCAGGTGATGAAGGTATTGCTTTTAAAATAAAGAAGTTCTATAAGCATTAAAATGTAAAAAGGAAAGCTATTAAATCAATATAAGTTTACGTAAAGTTTTAAACCCATATTAGCCATAAGTGACAAGTAAAATCGGTTGAATAGACAACAAAGCCCCCAACTTGTCACTCATGGGAAAGAAAAATTAAACAGTTAACAAATCCCTAGAATTTCCAAAATTCGCTCTGAATTTACAAAGGTCAAACAAAAATTCAATCTGAACTTTTACCATTACATCTTTAATATTCTCATGAAATCCAACATTTTTATCTAAATATAACTTGTCGCCTTTTAAACAGTAACATACAATTACTAAACATTATTAACATTAACAAAATTTATAACAATATATAACAAGAAACAAATTACCCTCATGCATCTAAAATGCAATGTTTCAAACCACAGTACCAAAATTTAACTCTGGTTTAAACTTCAATAGTCCATCAGCTTCAATTATTATTCCTAATACATTACTAGATAAATTCAAATTTTTCTGAAAAGCAAATCGTTTTAATACAGAGTTTTAACATAACTCCATCTTAAAACAGTTTCAGTACAATTTCAATACATTAGCAATCAGTATATTTCAATATAAATTTCTGAAAAATTATACATATTCAAAACTTTATTAATTATCACATTCATCCATCATCTTTCATCCTTCATCATACATGGGCCCATGATTCCATTCTCTTTCATAACACATAATATACTCTATAAATGTTTAACTCATAATTTCATATTTCCACTGTATATAATAAATGCAGATTTTTTACATGTCAATAATTCAAATTACGCATTCAGATTTCTATTTCAATAACTGAAACAAGATTAAACTTTCATTTCAAATTTAGCTCAAAAAATCTTAAACTAATAAAGTTCATGGTTAATCTCAATAAACTTACAACAATGTTAACGTAATGAAGTCGACTTCATGTATAATTAAACTCTTATATTTAAGTTTCACCAAGTGAACCGGGATACTAAAGTGGCATTTCCAATATTAAAGAGAAGGACTTACTGAATTAAACTTTAACATGCCGCAAAAAGGGCCTTCCTGCAACAGTTACACCTTCGTCCGACACTATCCCCTGTAGACTCTCTGGCCGGATTACCTTTTCACCTTTCACGAGACGTTACGAAAGGCCGCTCGAGCCCCGGAGAATGGAAGGGCAAAGGATACTTATTGCATTCCGGCGGGATTTTAAATTGGTTCACAAGGCTAAACTAAATTCAATTTTTACACATATAAAATTGATCTTATACATAACCTTATATAGTCAAAACTAAAAAATACATCTTTTATACAGAAGCTGGACTATCTAGTACAATAAATATTATATAAATACACTTTAATGTAATGAAGGGTATTTAACAAATTTAACAACAAATTTAACAATTCAAGAAAACGTTTAATTTAAACCCTGATAATTCAAATTTACTAAGGGGCTTGGCGAAGATGTCCGCGTAATTTTCTTTACTTTTAACATACTTTACTTCAAAAATATTTTTATATACCAAATCTCTAATAAAAAATAACTTTACATCTATGTGCTTCGTTCTGTGGTTTTCAATGGGGGATTTGACAAAACTAATGGTGGCCTGATTATCAACCAATAATAAAGATTTTTCCTTTCTATCACAAATTATCCTTCGACCAATGCATTCGTCCATTATTCTATCGAACCATAAGAGCTCTCTTGCAGCTTCTGTCATCGCAATAAATTCCGATTCCATGGTCGATAAACTTATACATTTTTCCTTAAAGGACCTCCACATTATTGGTGATTTATCTAAAAGTAATAACTGACCTCCCATTGAAGTTCTGTCATCCCTGTTTGTGGCAAAATCGGCGTCTGAATATGCAATTACATGTACATTTTTACAATTCAAATTCAATTTTAAAGATTTAGTAAAACAAACATATCCCAAAAGCTTTAATAATCCATGCCAATGTACTAATCCAGGGTTATTTTGAAATTGGCTAAATATATTTACTGCATAAGCAATATCGGGCCTGGTTCTATTAGATAGGAACGACAAACATCCCAAAACACTTCTGTATGGAATTTTAGACATTTCAAATATTTCGTTATCGGATTGAGGGGATTGGGTTTTTGAATAAACTACACCTTTGCTTATTGGGAGTGAAGTGATAGGGAACTTAAACTTTTTAAATTTTTGACAAATCTCATCAATATATGGAATTTGATGTATTGCTAGATAGTCATTACCCTCCTCGAATTCTACACCCAATAGCTTTCTGGTTTTACCTAGTATCTTAAGATCAAAATAACCAGTCAAAAGTTTAACAACCTTTTCCACCACTCTTTCATTTTTACCGAAAATTACTATGTCGTCTACATAAAGAAGCAGAATAATGTTATCATCAAAACTATACACGCAATTGCACCATTCAAACTTAACAAACCCTATATCATGCAAAATTTTATTTATTTCAAAATACCACATTCTGCCAGACTGATGTAAACGATATAAAGCTTTTTCTAATTTACATACTAAATTTTCGTTTTTCACAAATCCTGGAGGTTGGGACATATATATTGTTTCGGCCAAAGGTGCATATAAATAAGCACATTTTACGTCGCATTGTATGTGTGTCCATTTTTTACAGGAGACTAAAAGGGAAAAGAAAAATCTAATAATGGCAAAGTTAACAACCGGTGAAAAAGTTTCATCATAGGTTTCCCCCTTTATTTGTTTGAAACCTTGTGCCACTAGGCGGGCCTTATACCTTACAATTTTGCCCTTGTCATCTTTTTTTAATGTGAAAACCCACCTACAACCTAAGGGTTTAGCATCGCTTGGTAACTTAACTAGTTTCCAAACTCCCCTTTCTCTCATAGTTTTCAATTCTTCTCTCATGGCCTGTTCCCAACACTTCCTTTGTGGGGATTTTAAAACTTGTTTATAGGTAGTTGGTATTTTGATGTCATCTAGTCATATATCCTTATTAATATCAGAAGTCTCCGTATTTGAACAAGAACTATCCTCTTGACCTGAAACCACTCCTTTAAATTTATTTGATCCTTTAAAACAGAAAATATGAGGTTCAAATTTAAGATGGTGCTTTTTACAATACTTTTCTACATCGTTTAAGGATCTCAACCTTTCACTTTTTCCCTGTTCGTAATAGTAAATGTAGTTACGATTACCATAAGCACTCGGGGCAACTTTTCTTAACCAAACAGTATCAGAGAGTGGAACCCCCCTCAAAACATCTTTACTTGATTTTATTTCCTCTGTGGAATTCTCCTCCTCTGAAGAGGATAAATCTGGAGGTTTATACGAAGGGAAATAATTTATATTTGGGGTATCATTATTTTCAACCTCACCTTCAAACTCTTCATCAGATTCCTTATCAAAAATAGGAGATCCTATCTCTTTTGAACCCATCACGACTCCACTGCGCCGGACACTATCTGGGAGTTCCTCACTGAAAGAAACATTAATGGTTTCAATAATTTTGTTTTCTTCAGGTAGCCAAACCCGGTAACCTTTAGTACTAAAGGCGTAACCAACCATTACCCCCCTTTTTGCTTTTGCATCAAGTTTCGACCTAAGTTGCTTGGGAACACCTATATATGCTACAGCTCCAAAGGGTTTTAAGTGTCTAACGGATGGTTTAGAGCCACTATAAAGTTCGAAAGGAGTCTTCGACTGAGATTTGTGACAAATGCGATTCCAAGTATACGTAAAATACAACGCTGCCTCCGGCCAGAAACTTCGTTTTAAACCACTTTCACTTAAAATTGATCTGATGCCGTTAGCAATCGTTTGATTGTATCTCTCAATAGTCCCATTCTGTTCAGGGGAGTACACGTCCGTAAATTCATGTTTAATGCCTCTCCCTTCACAGAAAATCCTAAAATTATCATTTTTAAACTCCCCGCCATTATCTGATCGAATGTACTTTACTTTACGTTCGAGAAATCTCTCCGCCCGGATCACATGATTGCGAACAATTCCAAACACTTCGGATTTTTCCTTTATGGGAAAAACTGTGGCCTTACGCGAAAAATCGTCAATAATTGAGAGAAAATATCTCTCTCCGTTTCTTCCTTTCTCTCTTACAGGCCCCCAGACATCCATAAACAACAACTCGAGGGGACGTTTAGATCTAATCCTATTAATTGATTTAAATGACGTACGTCTATGTTTACTAAGTTTACATATTTCGCAAAAAAATTTTCCTGATTTAACCCGGGGAAGACCTCTAACACTTTCATTTTTGGCCGTATTTTCTATCAAATCTGGACTTACATGCGCGAATCTGCGATGCCAAATTCTGAAATCATCTTTAGATAGATGGGACGTTTCAAATTTAACCTTTTTAGGAACTAAACTTGGAATTTTAGGATACAAATGATAAGTACCATCCCTAAGAAAAGCAGTAAATAAATATTGACCATCTTTGGACACCTCCACCTTACCGCCTTCACCAGTAAATTTTACACCTTTTACATCCATTGCTGTAATTCCCTTATCGGCATCAATTTCAGGTTCCTTCTCAATTCCAGCGACAATATCCCATGCGTTCTTCTCCAACAGAAGGTATTTTATATCCATTTGCCAAGTTAAGTAGTTTAAAGCTCCAAGCTTATCGATCTGTACTTGCATACTCGCCATCTTAAAAAAAATATCAGCCCCCCTTCTTAACAAACAAAAATGTCTTTGAAATGGGGCTAAAATTTATGACTCTTCTTATTTAAATTCAACACGCTTCTATTATCTAGGTATGGCATTGGTTGCCCATAACCTCTTCTCTTAGCCTGTATCAATACAGGTCGGATATACACTTATACTGCTATCAGCAGAGGAACTGTAAATCTGCTGTGAAAGATACCTGTTACAAAACTGTATGTTGAATTCATAGAAAAGTCAGATATTGTTGACGACAGTTCTTTATTTGAATTCTATTTCATTCAATTACTTTATAAAAATACAGATTTAAGTTGAAAAATATTCAGAGCCAACTTTGTTTAAAATAGCTAAGCGAATCATTAAAAATAACTTTGGTTAAAACAGGATTAACTTCAATACACCTGGAGCTTTTCAAAACAGCTTAAATTTAAATCATAGCTAAAACCGTTTTCTAAAAACATCGTAAAACTCAAACTAAACATCTTACTGTAACTTAAACTCAAACATATTAAAATCATAATGATAACTTTGAAGAAATGAACAGAAAAAGAGAGAGCGCCCCAACTGATTAGGGAAACGCAATTTATACCTTTGAACTGGACGATTCCATTTTACAAAAAGGGTAGATCCGAGAATAGTCTACTACGGAACGGCTAACGCCATCTATGAAACACTTTAAATTTAATGTCAGTTCTTTTAAATTAATTTACGTTATAGGAAACAATTAACATTATATTCCAGGTGATGAAGGTATTGCTTTTAAAATAAAGAAGTTCTATAAGCATTAAAATGTAAAAAGGAAAGCTATTAAATCAATATAAGTTTACGTAAAGTTTTAAACCCATATTAGCCATAAGTGACAAGTAAAATCGGTTGAATAGATAACAAAGCCCCCAACTTGTCACTCATGGGAAAGAAAAATTAAACAGTTAACAAATCCCTAGAATTTCCAAAATTCGCTCTGAATTTACAAAGGTCAAACAAAAATTCAATCTGAACTTTTACCATTACATCTTTAATATTCTCATGAAATCCAACATTTTTATCTAAATATAACTTGTCGCCTTTTAAACAGTAACATACAATTACTAAACATTATTAACATTAACAAAATTTATAACAATATATAACAAGAAACAAATTACCCTCATGCATCTAAAATGCAATGTTTCAAACCACAGTACCTAAATTTAACTCTGGTTTAAACTTCAATAGTCCATCAGCTTCAATTATTATTCCTAATACATTACTAGATAAATTCAAATTTTTCTGAAAAGCAAATCGTTTTAATACAGAGTTTTAACATAACTCCATCTTAAAACAGTTTCAGTACAATTTCAATACATTAGCAATCAGTATATTTCAATATAAATTTCTGAAAACTTATACATATTCAAAACTTTATTAATTATCACATTCATCCATCATCTTTCATCCTTCATCATACATGGGCCCATGATTCCATTCTCTTTCATAACACATAATATACTCTATAAATGTTTAACTCATAATTTCATATTTCCACTGTATATAATAAATGCAGATTTTTTACATGTCAATAATTCAAATTACGCATTCAGATTTCTATTTCAATAACTGAAACAAGATTAAACTTTCATTTCAAATTTAGCTCAAAAAATCTTAAACTAATAAAGTTCATGGTTAATCTCAATAAACTTACAACAATGTTAACGTAATGAAGTCGACTTCATGTATAATTAAACTCTTATATTTAAGTTTCACCAAGTGAACCGGGATACTAAAGTGGCATTTCCAATATTAAAGAGAAGGACTTACTGAATTAAACTTTAACATGCCGCAAAAAGGGCCTTCCTGCAACAGTTACACCTTCGTCCGACACTATCCCCTGTAGACTCTCTGGCCGGATTACCTTTTCACCTTTCACGAGACGTTACGAAAGGCCGCTCGAGCCCCGGAGAATGGAAGGGCAAAGGATACTTATTGCATTCCGGCGGGATTTTAAATTGGTTCACAAGGCTAAACTAAATTCAATTTTTACACATATAAAATTGATCTTATACATAACCTTATATAGTCAAAACTAAAAAATACATCTTTTATACAGAAGCTGGACTATCTAGTACAATAAATATTATATAAATACACTTTAATGCAATGAAGGGTATTTAACAAAATTTAACAACAAATTTAACAATTCAAGAAAACGTTTAATTTAAACCCTGATAATTCAAATTTACTAAGGGGCTTGGCGAAGATGTCCGCGTAATTTTCTTTACTTTTAACATACTTTACTTCAAAAATATTTTTATATACCAAATCTCTAATAAAAAATAACTTTACATCTATGTGCTTCGTTCTGTGGTTTTCAATGGGGGATTTGACAAAACTAATGGTGGCCTGATTATCAACCAATAATAAAGATTTTTCCTTTCTATCACAAATTATCCTTCGACCAATGCATTCGTCCATTATTCTATCGAACCATAAGAGCTCTCTTGCAGCTTCTGTCATCGCAATAAATTCCGATTCCATGGTCGATAAACTTATACATTTTTCCTTAAAGGACCTCCACATTATTGGTGATTTATCTAAAAGTAATAACTGACCTCCCATTGAAGTTCTGTCATCCCTGTTTGTGGCAAAATCGGCGTCTGAATATGCAATTACATGTACATTTTTACAATTCAAATTCAATTTTAAAGATTTAGTAAAACAAACATATCCCAAAAGCTTTAATAATCCATGCCAATGTACTAATCCAGGGTTATTTTGAAATTGGCTAAATATATTTACTGCATAAGCAATATCGGGCCTGGTTCTATTAGATAGGAACGACAAACATCCCAAAACACTTCTGTATGGAATTTTAGACATTTCAAATATTTCGTTATCGGATTGAGGGGATTGGGTTTTTGAATAAACTACACCTTTGCTTATTGGGAGTGAAGTGATAGGGAACTTAAACTTTTTAAATTTTTGACAAATCACATCAATATATGGAATTTGATGTATTGCTAGATAGTCATTACCCTCCTCGAATTCTACACCCAATAGCTTTCTGGTTTTACCTAGTATCTTAAGATCAAAATAACCAGTCAAAAGTTTAACAACCTTTTCCACCACTCTTTCATTTTTACCGAAAATTACTATGTCGTCTACATAAAGAAGCAGAATAATGTTATCATCAAAACTATACACGCAATTGCACCATTCAAACTTAACAAACCCTATATCATGCAAAATTTTATTTATTTCAAAATACCACATTCTGCCAGACTCATGTAAACGATATAAAGCTTTTTCTAATTTACATACTAAAGTTTCGTTTTCCACAAATCCTGGAGGTTGGGACATATATATTGTTTCGGCCAAAGGTGCATATAAATAAGCACATTTTACGTCGCATTGTATGTGTGTCCATTTTTTACAGGAGACTAAAAGGGAAAAGAAAAATCTAATAATGGCAAAGTTAACAACCGGTGAAAAAGTTTCATCATAGGTTTCCCCCTTTATTTGTTTGAAACCTTGTGCCACTAGGCGGGCCTTATACCTTACAATTTTGCCCTTGTCATCTTTTTTTAATGTGAAAACCCACCTACAACCTAAGGGTTTAGCATCGCTTGGTTACTTAACTAGTTTCCAAACTCCCCTTTCTCTCATAGTTTTCAATTCTTCTCTCATGGCCTGTTCCCAACACTTCCTTTGTGAGGATTTTAAAACTTGTTTATAGGTAGTTGGTATTTTGATGTCATCTAGTCATATATCCTTATTAATATCAGAAGTCTCCGTATTTGAACAAGAACTATCCTCTTGACCTGAAACCACTCCTTTAAATTTATTTGATCCTTTAAAACAGAAAATATGAGGTTCAAATTTAAGATGATGCTTTTTACAATACTTTTCTACATCGTTTAAGGATCTCAACCTTTCACTTTTTCCCTGTTCGTAATAGTAAATGTAGTTACGATTACCATAAGCACTCGGGGCAACTTTTCTTAACCAAACAGTATCAGAGAGTGGAACCCCCCTCAAAACATCTTTACTTGATTTTATTTCCTCTGTGGAATTCTCCTCGTCTGAAGAGGATAAATCTGGAGGTTTATACGAAGGGAAATAATTTATATTTGGGGTATCATTATTTTCAACCTCACCTTCAAACTCTTCATCAGATTCCTTATCAAAAATAGGAGATCCTATCTCTTTTGAACCCATCACGACTCCACTGCGCCGGACACTATCTGGGAGTTCCTCATTGAAAGAAACATTAATGGTTTCAATAATTTTGTTTTCTTCAGGTAGCCAAACCCGGTAACCTTTAGTACTAAAGGCGTAACCAACCATTACCCCCCTTTTTGCTTTTGCATCAAGTTTCGACCTAAGTTGCTTGGGAACACCTATATGTGCTACAGCTCCAAAGGGTTTTAAGTGTCTAACGGATGGTTTAAAGCCACTATAAAGTTCGAAAGGAGTCTTCGACTGAGATTTGTGACAAATGCGATTCCAAGTATACGTAAAATACAACGCTGCCTCCGGCCAGGAACTTCGTTTTAAACCACTTTCACTTAAAATTGATCTGATGCCGTTAGCAATCGTTTGATTGTATCTCTCAATAGTCCCATTCTGTTCAGGGGAGTACACGTCCGTAAATTCATGTTTAATGCCTCTCCCTTCACAGAAAATCCTAAAATTATCATTTTTAAACTCCCCGCCATTATCTGATCGAATGTACTTTACTTTACGTTCGAGAAATCTCTCCGCCCGGATCACATGATTGCGAACAATTCCAAACACTTCGGATTTTTCCTTTATGGGAAAAACTGTGGCCTTACGCGAAAAATCGTCAATAATTGAGAGAAAATATCTCTCTCCGTTTCTTCCTTTCTCTCTTACAGGCCCCCAGACATCCATAAACAACAAATCGAGGGGACGTTTAGATCTAATCCTATTAATTGATTTAAATGACGTACGTCTATGTTTACTAAGTTTACATATTTCGCAAAAAAATTTTCCTGATTTAACCCGGGAAAGACCTCTAACACTTTCATTTTTGGCCGTATTTTCTATCAAATCTGGACTTACATGCGCGAATCTGCGATGCCAAATTCTGAAATCATCTTTAGATAGATGGGACGTTTCAAATTTAACTTTTTTAGGAACTAAACTTGGAATTTTAGGATACAAATGATAAGTACCATCCCTAAGAAAAGCAGTAAATAAATATTGACCATCTTTGGACACCTCCACCTTACCGCCTTCACCAGTAAATTTTACACCTTTTACATCCATTGCTGTAATTCCCTTATCGGCATCAATTTCAGGTTCCTTCTCAATTCCAGCGACAATATCCCATGCGTTCTTCTCCAACAGAAGGTATTTTATATCCATTTGCCAAGTTAAGTAGTTTAAAGCTCCAAGCTTATCGATCTGTACTTGCATACTCGCCATCTTAAAAAAAAATATCAGCCCCCCTTCTTAACAAACAAAAATGTCTTTGAAATGGGGCTAAAATTTATGACTCTTCTTATTTAAATTCAACACGCTTCTATTATCTAGGTATGGCATTGGTTGCCCATAACCTCTTCTCTTAGCCTGTATCAATACAGGTCTGATATACACTTATACTGCTATCAGCAGAGGAACTGTAAATCTGCTGTGAAAGATACCTGTTACAAAACTGTATGTTGAATTCATAGAAAAGTCAGATATTGTTGACGACAGTTCTTTATTTGAATTCTATTTCATTCAATTACTTTATAAAAACACAGATTTAAGTTGAAAAATATTCAGAGCCAACTTGTTTAAAATAGCTAAGCGAATCATTAAAAATAACTTTGGTTAAAACAGGATTAATTTCAATACACCTGGAGCTTTTCAAAACAGCTTAAATTTAAATCATAGCTAAAACCGTTTTCTAAAAACATCGTAAAACTCAAACTAAACATCTTACTGTAACTTAAACTCAAACATATTAAAATCATAATGATAACTTTGAAGAAATGAACAGAAAAAGAGAGAGCGCCGCGATTGATTAGGGAAACGCAATTTATACCTTTGAACTGGACGATTCCATTTTACAAAAAGGGTAGATCCGAGAATAGTCTACTACGGAACGGCTAACGCCATCTATGAAACACTTTAAATTTAATGTCAGTTCTTTTAAATTAATTTACGTTATAGGAAACAATTAACATTATATTCCAGGTGATGAAGGTATTGCTTTTAAAATAAAGAAGTTCTATAAGCATTAAAATGTAAAAAGGAAAGCTATTAAATCAATATAAGTTTACGTAAAGTTTTAAACCCATATTAGCCATAAGTGACAAGTAAAATCGGTTGAATAGATAACAATGGTCTCATTGTTTAAACAATGCATTCAGTTTTACTTTATTATACATTTCTAAAAATTCACACAGGCGAACACCTTTAAAACGAAAAAATATTTACGTCATTCATTTGGAAATGTGCATTTTTAATAGGAAATTAATTTTCAGCCGTGCACCGGAATGTAATGCGAAAACATTGCGTGTTTTGTATTCGGTATATCATTTTCCAAGATTTCCTAACAATGGTTTCATTGCTTAAACAATGTATTCAGTTTTGCTTCATTTTACATTTCTAAAAATTCACACAGGCAAGCAACTTTAAAACCCGAAACTTTTTACGTGTTTCATTTGGAAATGTGCTTATTTATTAGAAAATTAATTTTCAGCCGTGCACCAGAATTTAATTCGAAAATATTGCGTGTTTTGTATTCGGTATATCAGTTTCAAGGATTTCCTAACAATGGTCTCATTGTTTGAACAATGCATTCAGTTTTACTTTATTATACATTTCTAAAAATTCACACAGGCGAACACCTTTAAAACGAAAAAATATTTACGTCATTCTTTTGGAAATGTGCTTTTTTATTAGGAAATTAATTTTCAGCCGTGCACCGGAATGTAATGCGAAAATATTGCGTGTTTTGTATTCGGTATATCATTTTCCAGGAATTCTTAACAATGGTTTCATTGTTTAAACAATGTATTCGGTTTTACTTTATTTTACATTTCTAAAAACTCACACAGGTGATCTACTTTAAAACCGAAACTTTTTTACGTCATTCATTGTGAAATGTGCTTATTTATTAGGAAATGATTTTCAGCCGTGCACCGGAATGTAATTCGAAAATATTGCGTGTTTTGTATTCGGTATATCAATTTCTAGGGTTCACTAACAATGGTTGGTTGGTTGGTTCTTTTTATGTCGGCCAATTATCTGCACGTGGGATATAGGCCCTAAGGGGGGGAGTAACTTCCGTGGAGGTCTTTCTAAGGGAAACTAACCCGTATTAACGCTTCACTAACAATGGTTTCATTGTTTAAACAATGTATTCAGTTTTATTTTATTTAACATTTCTAGAAATTCACACCGGCGACCACCTTTAAAACGAAAAAATATTTACGTCATTCATTTGGAAATGTGCTTTTTAATTAGGAAATTAATTTTCAGACGTGCACCGGAATGTAATGCGAAAATACTGCGTGTTTTTTATTCGGTATATCAGTTTCCAGGATTCCCTAACAATGGTTTCATTTTTTAAACAATGTATTCGGTTTTACTTTATTTTACATTTCTAAAAACTCACACTGGCGAACTACTTTAAAATCGAAAAAGTTTTACACCATTCATTTGAAAATGTGCTTATGCCCAAGTCGGGAATCGAACCCGGTCCCCTGGAATAGATCTCCAATGCTCTACCACTAAGCCACAAGGACTACGGCATCTCTCACTTATAAAAGTCGGTAAGGCTCCAACCACAGCACTAGATGGAAAAGACTTCATGAGCACACAATCTTTTGGTGAAACATGAGTAGCAAATGAACCCAGTATCCGTGAATATATATTTTTAATTAATTTCTCAACTACATTTCAGCAGTGAAATTACGCTTCAAATTATTGAATATTAAATAGGTGAATAATCACATTGCTAACAAGTCGTAAACAGACTTATATAAATGACAAATGCCAAGATGGGCACCGTCCTTGTGGCTTAGTGTTAGAGCACTGGAGCTCCAGGGGCCCGGGATCGATTCCCGTCTTGGACATTTTTCGCTAAGTTGGTTTACCACTTGTTAGCAATGTGATTATTCACGTATTTAATATTCAATGGTTTCATTGTTTAAACAATATTCGGTTTTACTTTATTTTGCATTTCAAAAAACTCACACAGGTGAACTACTTTATAACCGATAATTTTTTACTTCATTCATTTGTAAATAGGCTTTTTTATTAGGAAATTAATTTTCAGCCGTGCACCGGAATTTAATTCGACAACATTGCGTGTTTTGTGTTCGGTATATCAATTTCCAGGGTTCCGTAACAATGGTTTCATTGTTTAAACAATTTATTCGATTTTTCTTCATTTTACATTTCTAAAAATTCACACAGGCGAACAACTTTAAAACGAAAAAATATTTACGTCATTCATTTTGAAATGTGCTTTTTTATTAGGAAATTAATTTTCAGCCGTGCACCGGAATGTAATGCGAAAATATTGCGTGTTTTGTATTCGGTATATCATTTTCCAGGAATTCTTAACAATCGTTTCATTGTTTAAACAATGTATTCGGTTTTACTTTATTTTACATTTCTAAAAATTCACACAGGCGAACAACTTTAAAACCGAGATATTTTTACGTCTTTCATTTAGAAATGTGCTTATTTATTAGAAAATTAATTTTCAGCCGTGCACCAGAAATTAATTCGAAAATATTGCGTGTTTTGTATTCGGTATATCAGTTTCAAGGATTTCCTAACAATGGTCTCATTGTTTAAACAATGCATTCAGTTTCACTTTATTATATATTTCTAAAAATTCACACAGGCGAACACCTTTAAAACGAAAAAATATTTACGTCATTCTTTTGGAAATGTGCTTTTTTATTAGGAAATTAATTTTCAGCCGTGCACCGGAATGTAATGCGAAAATATTGCGTGTTTTGTATTCGGTATATCATTTTCCAGGAATTTTTAACAATGGTTTCATTGTTTAAACAATGTATTCGGTTTTACTTTATTTTACATTTCTAAAAACTCACACCGGTGATCTACTTTAAAAGCGAAAATTTTTTACGTCATTCATTGTGAAATGTTCTTATTTATTAGGAAATAATTTTCAGCCGTGCACCGGAATGTAATTCGAAAATATTGCGTGTTTTGTATTCGGTATATCAATTTCCAGGGTTCACTAACAATGGTTGGTTGGTTGGTTGTTTTTATGTCGGCCAATTATCTGCACGTGGGATATAGGCCCTAAGGGGGGGAGTGCCTTCCGTGGAGGTCTTTCTAAGGGAACCTAACCCGTATTAACGATTCACTAACAATGGTTTCATTTTTAAACAATGTATTCAGTTTTACTTTATTTTACATTTCTAAAAATTCACACAGGCGAACACCTTTAAAACGAAAAAATATTTACTTCATTCATTTGGAAATGTGCTTTTTTATTAGGAAAATAATTTTCAGCCGTGCACCGGAATGTAATGCGAAAATATTGCGTCTTTTGTATTCGGAATATCATTTTCCAAGATTTCCTAACAATGGTTTCATTTCTTAAACAATGTATTCAGTTTTGCTTCATTTTACATTTCTAAAAATTCACACAGGCGAACAACTTTAAAACGAAAAAATATTTACGTCATTCATTTGGAAATGTGCTTTTTTATTAGGAAATTAATTGTCAGCCGTGCAGCGGAATGTAATGCGAAAATATTGCGTGTTTTGTATTCGGTATATCATTTTCCAGGAATTCTTAACAATGGTTTCATTGTTTAAACAATGTATTCGGTTTTACATTATTTTACATTTCTAAAAACTCTCACAGGTGATCTACTTTAAAACCGAAAATTTTTACGTCATTCATTTTTAAATGTGCTTATTTATTAGGAAATTAATTTTCAGCCGTGCTCCGGAATTTAATTCGAAAATATTGCGTGTTTTGTATTCGGTATATCAGTTTCTAGGATTTCAAAACAATGGCTTCATTGTTTAAACAATGCATTAATTTTTACTTTATTTTACATTTCTAGAAATTCACACCGGCGACCACCTTTAAAACGAAAAAATATTTACGTCCTTCATTTGGAAATGTGCTTTTTAATTAGGAAATTAATTTTCAGACGTGCACCGGAATATAATGCGAAAATATTGCGTGTTTTTTATTCGGTATATCAGTTTCCAGGATTCCATAAGAATGGTTTCATTGTTTAAACAATGCATTCGGTTTTTCTTCATTTTACATTTCTAAAAATTCACACAGGCGAACAACTTTAAAACGAAAAAATATTTACGTCATTCATTTGGAAATGTGCTTTTTTATTAGGAAATTAATTTTCAGCCATGCACCGGAATGTAATGCGAAAATATTGCGTGTTTTGTATTCGGTATATCATTTTCCAGGAATTCTTAACAATGGTTTCATTGTTTAAACAATGTATTCGGTTTTACTTTATTTTACATTTCTAAAAATTCACACAGGCGAACAACTTTAAAACCGAGAAATTTTTACGTCTTTCATTTGAAGATGTGCTTATTTATTAGAAAATTAATTTTCAGGCGTGCACCAGAATTTAATTCGAAAATATTGCGTGTTTTGTATTCGGTATGTCAGTTTCTAGGATTTCAAAACAATGGTTTCATTGTTTAAACAATGCATTCAGTTTTACTTTATTTTACATTTCTAGAAATTCACACCGGCGACCACCTTTAAAACGAAAAAATATTTACGTCATCCATTTGGAAATTTGCTTTTTTAGTAGGAAATTAATTTTCAGCCGTGCACCGGAATTTAATTCGAAAATATTGCGTATTTTGTATTCGGTATATCAGTTTCAAGGATTTCCTAACAATGGTCTCATTGTTTGAACAATGCATTCAGTTTTACTTTATTTTATATTTCTAAAAACCACACCGGCGAACACCTTAAAAACGAAAAAATATTTACTTCATTCATTTGGAAATGTGCTTTTTTATTAGGAAATTAATTTTCAGCCGTGCACCGGAATGTAATGCGAAAATATTGCGTGTTTTGTATTCGGTATATCATTTTCCAGGAATTCTTAACAATGGTTACATTGTTTAAACAATGTATTCGGTTTTACTTTATTTTACATTTCTAAAAACTCACACAGGTGATCTACTTTAAAACCGAAAATTTTTTACGTCATTCATTGTGAAATGTTTTTATTTATTAGGAAATAATTTTCAGCCGTGCACAGGAATGTAATTCGAAAATATTGCGTGTTTTGTATTCGGTATATCAATTTCCAGTGTTCACTAACAATGGTTGGTTGGTTGGTTGTTTTTATGTCGGCCAATTATCTGCACGTGGGATATAGGCCCTAAGGGGGGGAGTGCCTTCCGTGGAGGTCTTTCTAAGGGAACCTAACCCGTATTAACGCTTCACTAACAATGGTTTCATTTTTAAACAATGTATTCAGTTTTACTTTATTTTACATTTCTAAAAATTCACACAGGCGAACACCTTTAAAACGAAAAAATATTTACGTCATTTATTTGGAAATGTGCTTATTTATTAGAAAATTAATTTTCAGGCGTGCACCAGAATTTAATTCGAAAATATTGCGTGTTTTGTATTCGGTATGTCAGTTTCTAGGATTTCAAAACAATGGTTTCATTGTTTAAACAATGCATTCAGTTTTACTTTATTTTACATTTCTAGAAATTCACACCGGCGACCACCTTTAAAACGAAAAAATATTTACGTCATCCATTTGGAAATTTGCTTTTTTAGTAGGAAATTAATTTTCAGCCGTGCACCGGAATTTAATTCGAAAATATTGCGTATTTTGTATTCGGTATATCAGTTTCAAGGATTTCCTAACAATGGTCTCATTGTTTGAACAATGCATTCAGTTTTACTTTATTTTATATTTCTAAAAACCACACCGGCGAACACCTTAAAAACGAAAAAATATTTACTTCATTCATTTGGAAATGTGCTTTTTTATTAGGAAATTAATTTTCAGCCGTGCACCGGAATGTAATGCGAAAATATTGCGTGTTTTGTATTCGGTATATCATTTTCCAGGAATTCTTAACAATGGTTACATTGTTTAAACAATGTATTCGGTTTTACTTTATTTTACATTTCTAAAAACTCACACAGGTGATCTACTTTAAAACCGAAAATTTTTTACGTCATTCATTGTGAAATGTTTTTATTTATTAGGAAATAATTTTCAGCCGTGCACAGGAATGTAATTCGAAAATATTGCGTGTTTTGTATTCGGTATATCAATTTCCAGGGTTCACTAACAATGGTTGGTTGGTTGGTTGTTTTTATGTCGGTCAATTATCTGCACGTGGGATATAGGCCCTAAGGGGGGGAGTGCCTTCCGTGGAGGTCTTTCTAAGGGAACCTAACCCGTATTAACGCTTCACTAACAATGGTTTCATTTTTAAACAATGTATTCAGTTTTACTTTATTTTACATTTCTAAAAATTCACACAGGCGAACACCTTTAAAACGAAAAAATATTTACGTCATTTATTTGGAAATGTGCTTATTTATTAGAAAATTAATTTTCAGGCGTGCACCAGAATTTAATTCGAAAATATTGCGTGTTTTGTATTCGGTATGTCAGTTTCTAGGATTTCAAAACAATGGTTTCATTGTTTAAACAATGCATTCAGTTTTACTTTATTTTACATTTCTAGAAATTCACACCGGCGACCACCTTTAAAACGAAAAAATATTTACGTCATCCATTTGGAAATTTGCTTTTTTAGTAGGAAATTAATTTTCAGCCGTGCACCGGAATTTAATTCGAAAATATTGCGTATTTTGTATTCGGTATATCAGTTTCAAGGATTTCCTAACAATGGTCTCATTGTTTGAACAATGCATTCAGTTTTACTTTATTTTATATTTCTAAAAACCACACCGGCGAACACCTTAAAAACGAAAAAATATTTACTTCATTCATTTGGAAATGTGCTTTTTTATTAGGAAATTAATTTTCAGCCGTGCACCGGAATGTAATGCGAAAATATTGCGTGTTTTGTATTCGGTATATCATTTTCCAGGAATTCTTAACAATGGTTACATTGTTTAAACAATGTATTCGGTTTTACTTTATTTTACATTTCTAAAAACTCACACAGGTGATCTACTTTAAAACCGAAAATTTTTTACGTCATTCATTGTGAAATGTTTTTATTTATTAGGAAATAATTTTCAGCCGTGCACAGGAATGTAATTCGAAAATATTGCGTGTTTTGTATTCGGTATATCAATTTCCAGGGTTCACTAACAATGGTTGGTTGGTTGGTTGTTTTTATGTCGGCCAATTATCTGCACGTGGGATATAGGCCCTAAGGGGGGGAGTGCCTTCCGTGGAGGTCTTTCTAAGGGAACCTAACCCGTATTAACGTTTCACTAACAATGGTTTCATTTTTAAACAATGTATTCAGTTTTACTTTATTTTACATTTCTAAAAATTCACACAGGCGAACACCTTTAAAACGAAAAAATATTTACGTCATTTATTTGGAAATGTGCTTTTTTATTAGGAAATTAATTTTCAGCCGTGCACCGGAATGTAATGCGTAAATATTGCGTGTTTTGTATTCGGTATATCATTTTCTAAGATTTCCTAACAATGGTTTCATTTCTTAAACAATGTATTCGGTTTTACTTTATTTTACATGTCTAAAAACTCACACTGGCGAACTAATTTAAAACCGAAAAATTTTTACACCATTCATTTGAAAATGTGCTTATGCCCAAGCCGGGAATCGAACCTGGTCCCCCGGAATTGATCTCCAATGCTCTACAACTAAGCCACAAGGACGATGGCATCTCTCACTTATAAAAGTCGGTAAGGTTGCAACCACAGCACTAGATGGAAAAGACTTCACGAGCGCACAATCTAGTGGCGAAACATGAGTAGCAAATGAACCCAGTATCGGTGAATATACATTTTTAATTAATTTTTCAACTACATTTCAGCAGTGAAATTACGTTTCAAATTATTCAATATTAAATACGTGAATAATCACATTGCTAACAAGTCGTAAACAGACTTATATAAGTGACACATGCCAAGCTGGGCACCGTCCTTGTGGCTTAGTGTTAGAGCACTGGAGCTCCAGGGGCCCGGGATCGATTCCCGTCTTGGACATTTTTCACTAAGTTGGTTAACGATTTGTTAGCAATGTGATTATTCACGTATTTAATATTCAATGGTTTCATTGTTTAAACAATATTCGGTTTTACTTTATTTTGCATTTAAAAAAACTCACGCAGGTGAACTACTTTAAAACCGAAAAATTTTTACTTCATTCATTTGTAAATAGGCTTTTTTATTAGGAAATTAATTTTCAGCCGTGCACCGGAATTTAATTCGACAACATTGCGTGTTTTGTATTCGGTATATCAATTTCCAGGGTTCCGTAACAATGGTTTCATTGTTTAAACAATTTATTCGATTTTTCTTCATTTTACATTTCTAAAAATTCACACAGGCGAACAACTTTAAAACGAAAAAATATTTACGTCATTCATTTGGAAATGTGCTTTTTAATTAGGAAATTAATTTTCAGACGTGCACCGGAATGTAATGCGAAAATATTGCGTGTTTTTTATTCGGTATATCAGTTTCCAGGATTCCCTAACAATGGTTTCATTTTTTAAACAATGTATTCGGTTTTACTTTATTTTACATTTCTAAAAACTCACACTGGCGAACTACTTTAAAACCGAAAAATTTTTACACCATTCATTTGAAAATGTGTTTATGCCCAAGCCGGGAATCGAACCCGGTCCCCTGGAATAGATCTCCAATGCTCTACCACTAAGCCACAAGGACTACGGCATCTCTCACTTATAAAAGTCGGTAAGGCTGCAACCACAGAACTAGATGGAAAAGACTTCATGAGCACACAATCTTTTGGCGAAACATGAGTAGCAAATGAATCCAGTATCGGTGAATATACATTTTTAATTAATTTCGCAACTACATTTCAGCAGTGAAATTACGCTTCAAATTATTGAATATTAAATACGTGAATAATCACATTGCTAACAAGTCGTAAACAGACTTATATAAGTGACAAATGCCAAGCTGGCCACCGTCCTTGTGGCTTAGTGTTAGAGCACTGGAGCTCCAGGGCCCGGGATCGATTCCCGTCTTGGACATTTTTCACTAAGTTGGTTTACCACTTGTTAGCAATGTGATTATTCACGTATTTAATATTCAATGGTTTCATAGTTTAAACAATATTCGGTTTTACTTTATTTTGCATTTCAAAAAACTCACACAGGTGAACTACTTTAAAACCGATAATTTTTTACTTCATTCATTTGTAAATAGGCTTTTTTATTAGGAAATTAATTTTCAGCCGTGCACCGGAATTTAATTCGACAACATTGCGTGTTTTGTATTCGGTATATCAATTTCCAGGGTTCCGTAACAATGGTTTCATTGTTTAAACAATTTATTCGATTTTTCTTCATTTTACATTTCTAAAAATTCACACAGGCGAACAACTTTAAAACGAAAAAATATTTACGTCATTCATTTGGAAATGTGCTTTTTTATTAGGAAATTAATTTTCAGCCGTGCACCGGAATGTAATGCGAAAATATTGCGTGTTTTGTATTCGGTATATCATTTTCCAGGAATTCTTAACAATGGTTTCATTTTTTAAACAATGTATTCGGTTTTACTTTATTTTACATTTCTAAAAACTCACGCAGGTGATCTACTTTAAAACCGAAAATTTTTTACGTCATTCATTTTTAAATAGGCTTTTTTATTAGGAAATTAATTTTCAGCCGTGCACCGGAATTTAATTCGAAAATATTGCCTGTTTTGTATTCGGTATATCAGTTTGAAGGATTTCCTAACAATGGTCTCATTGTTAGAACAATGCATTCAGTTTTACTTTATTTTACATTTCTAAAAACTCACACCGGCGAACACCTTTAAAAAGAAAAAATATTTACTTCATTCATTTGGAAATGTGCTTTTTTATTAGGAAATTAATTTTCAGCCGTGCACCGGAATGTAATTTGAAAATATTGCGTGTTTTGTATTCGGTATATCAATTTCCAGGGTTCCCTAACAATGGTTTCATTGTTTAAACAATGCATTCGTTTTTTCTTCATTTTACATTTCTAAAAATTCACACAGGCGAGCAACTTTAAAACGAAAAAATATTTACGTCATTCATTTGTAAATAGGCTTTTTTATTAGGAAATTAATTTTCAGCCGTGCACCGGAATTTAATTCAAAAATATTGCGTATTTTGTATTCGGTATATCAGTTTCAAGGATTTCCTAACAATTTTCTCATTGTTTGAACAATGCATTCAGTTTTACTTTATTTTACATTTCTAAAAACTCACACCGGCGAACGCCTTTAACCCTCTAAGTGTTTGGGGCGTATTATTCCGTTCACTAAGCTCCAGGTTTCACAGCAATACAAGCAATATTTAAGATAACATAATTCTATAGATTTATGGAATTTTAAATACATTGAAGAATTATTAATACTCTTAAGGGTTACATTCATATTTTTAATTGAGTTTTTTTTTTTTTATAATGTTGAAAGAATCATATTTTCTTAGCATTTAAAACAAAATGCAAAGAAAACAACATCACAATTTTACCCTTTTGCAAGACGCTCGGAGGGTTAAAACGAAAAAATATTTACTTCATTCATTTGGAAATGTGCTTTTTTATTAGGAAATTAATTTTCAGCCGTGCACCGGAATGTAATGCGTAAATATTGCGTGTTTTGTATTCGGTATATCATTTTCTAAGATTTCCTAACAATGGTTTCATTTCTTAAACAATGTATTCGGTTTTACTTTATTTTATATTTCTAAAAACTCACACTGGCGAACTAATTTAAAACCGAAAAATTTTTACACCATTCATTTGAAAATGTGCTTATGCCCAAGCCGGGAATCGAACCTGGTCCCCCGGAATTGATCTCCAATGCTCTACCACTAAGCCACAAGGACGATGGCATCTCTCACTTATAAAAGTCGGTAAGGTTGCAACCACAGCACTAGATGGAAAAGACTTCACGAGCGCACAATCTAGTGGCGAAACATGAGTAGCAAATGAACCCAGTATCGGTGAATATACATATTTAATTAATTTTTAAACTACATTTCAGCAGTGAAATTACGTTTCAAATTATTCAATATTAAATACGTGAATAATCACATTGCTAACAAGTCGTAAACAGACTTATATAAGTGACACATGCCAAGCTGGGCACCGTCCTTGTGGCTTAGTGTTAGAGCACTGGAGCTCCAGGGGCCCGGGATCGATTCCCGTCTTGGACATTTTTCACTAAGTTGGTTAACGATTTGTTAGCAATGTGATTATTCACGTATTTAATATTCAATGGTTTAATTGTTTAAACAATATTCGGTTTTACTTTATTTTGCATTTAAAAAAACTCACGCAGGTGAACTACTTTAAAACCGAAAAATTTTTACTTCATTCATTTGGAAATGTGCTTTTTTATTAGGAAATTAATTTTCAGCCGTGCACCGGAATGTAATGCGAAAATATTGCGTGTTTTGTATTCGGTATATCAGTTTCTAGGATTTCAAAACAATGGTTTCATTGTTTAAACAATGCATTCAGTTTTACTTTATTTTACATTTCTAGAAATTCACACCGGCGACCACCTTTAAAACGAAAAATATTTACGTCATTCATTTGGAAATGTGCTTTTTAATTAGGAAATTAATTTTCAGACGTGCACCGGAATGTAATGCGAAAATATTGCGTGTTTTGTATTCGGTATATCAATTTCCAGGGTTCACTAACAATGGTTGGTTGGTTGGTTGTTTTTATGTCGGCCAATTATCTGCACGTGGGATATAGGCCCTAAGGGGGAAGGTGCCTTCCGTGGAGGTCTTTCTAAGGGAACCTAACCCGTATTAACGCTTCACTAACAATGGTTTCATTTTTAAACAATGTATTCAGTTTTACTTTATTTTACATTTCTAAAAATTCACCCAGGCGAACACCTTTAAAACGAAAAAATATTTACGTCATTTATTTGGAAATGTGCTTTTTTATTAGGAAATTAATTTTCAGCCGTGCACCGGAATTTAATTCGAAAATATATCGTGTTTTGTATTGGGTATATCAGTTTCTAGGATTCCCTAACAATGGTTTCATTGTTTAAATAATGTATTCAGTTTTACTTTATTTTACATTTCTAAAAATTCACACAGGCGAACACCTTTAAAACGAAAAAATATTTACGTCATTCATTTGAAAATGTGCTTTTTAATTAGGAAATTAATTTTCAGCCGTGCACCGGAATGTAATGCGAAAATATGGCGTGTTTTTTATTCGGTATATCAGTTTCCAGGATTCCCTAACAATGGTTTCATTTTTTAAACAATGTATTCGGTTTTACTTTATTTTACATTTCTAAAAACTCACACTGGCGAACTAATTTAAAACCGAAAGATTTTTACACCATTCATTTGAAAATGTGCTTATGCCCGAGCCGGGAATCGAACCTGGTCCCCTGGAATTGATCTCCAATGCTTTACCACTAAGCCACAAGGACGATGGCATCTCGCACTTATAAAAGTCGGTAAGGTTGCAACCACAGCACTAGATGGAAAAGACTTTATGGCCGCACAATCTAGTGGCGAAACATGAGTAGCAAGTGAACCCAGTATCGGTGAATATACATTTTTAATTAATTTTTCAACTACATTTCAGCAGTGAAATTACGTTTCAAATTATTGAATATTAAATACGTGAATAATCACATTGCTAACAAGTCGTAAACAGACTTATATAAGTGACAGATGCCAAGCTGCGCACCGTCCTTGTGGCTTAGTGTTAGAGCATTGGAGCTCCAGGGGCCCGGGATCGATTCCCGTCTTGGATATTTTTCACTAAGTTGGTTTACGATTTGTTAGCAATGTGATTATTCACGTATTTAAGATTCAATGGTTTCATTGATTAAACAATATTCGGTTTTATTTTATTTTGCATTTCAAAAAACTCACGCAGGTGAACTACTTTAAAATCGAAAAATTTTTACTTCATTCATTTGTAAATAGGCTTTTTTATTAGGAAATTAATTTTCAGCCGTTCACCGGAATTTAATTCGAAAATATTGCATGTTTTGTATTCGGTATATTAGTTTCAAGGATTTCCTAACAATGGTCTCATTGTTTGAACAATGTATTCGGTTTTACTTTATTTTACATTTCTAAAAACTCACACAGGTTATCTACTTTAAAACCGAAAAGTTTTTACGTCATTCATTTGGAAATGTGCTTATTTATTAGGAAATTAATTTTCAGCCGTGCACCGGAAATTAATTCGAAAATATTGCGTGTTTTGTATTCGGTATATCAGTTTCTAGGATTTCCTAACAATGGTCTCATTGTTTGAACAATGTATTCAGTTTTACTTTATTTTACATTTCTAAAAATTCGCACAGGCGAACACCTTTAAAACGAAAAAATATTTACGTCATTCATTTGGAAATGTGCTTTTTTATTAGGAAATTAATTTTCAGCCGTGCACCGGAATGTAATGCGAAAATATTGCGTGTTTTTTATTCGGTATATCAGTTTCCAGGATTCCCTAACAATGGTTTCATTTTTTAAACAATGTATTCGGTTTTACTTTATTTTATATTTCTAAAAACTCACACTGGCGAACTACTTTAAGACCGAAAAATTTTTACACCATTCATTTGAAAATGTGCTTATGCCCAATCCGGGAATCGAACCACGTTCCCCTGGAATAGATCTCCAATGCTCTACCACTAAGCCATAAGGACTACGGTATCTCTCACTTATGAAAGTCGGTAAGGCTGCAACCACAGCACTAGATGGAAAAGACTTCATGAGCACACAATCTTTTGGCGAAACATGAGTAGCAAATGAACCCAGTATCGGTGAATATACATTTTTAATTAATTTTTCAACTACATTTCAGCAGTGAAATTAAGCTTCAAATTGTTGAATATTAAATAAGTGAATAATCACATTGCTAACAAGTCGTAAACAGACTTATATAAGTGACAGATGCGCAGGTGGGCAAAGTCCTTGTGGCTTAGTGTTAGAGCACTGGAGCTCGAGTGCCCCGGGATCGATTCCCGTCTTGGACATTTTTCACTATGTTGGTTTACGACTTGTTAGCAATGTGATTATTCACGTATTTAATATTCAATTCAATGGTTTCATTGTTTAAACAATATTCGGTTTTACTTTATTTTGCATTTCAAAAAACTCACGCAGGTGAACTACTTTAAAACCGAAAAATTTTTACTTCATTCATTTGTAAATAGGCTTTTTTATTAGGAAATTAATTTTCAGCCGTGCACCGGCATTTAATTCGACAATATTGCGTGTTTTGTATTCGGTATATCAATTTACAGGGTTCCGTAAAAATGGTTTCATTGTTTAAAAAATGCATTCGGTTTTTCTTCATTTTACATTTCTAAAAATTCACACAGGCGAACAACTTTAAAACGAAAAAATATTTACGTCATTCATTTGGAAATGTGCTTTTTTATTAGGAAATTAATTTTCAGCCGTGCACCGGAATTTAATTCGAAGATATTGCGTGTTTTTTATTCGGTATATCAGTTTCTACGATTTCCTAACAATGGGTTGGGTTGGGTTGATTATTGACGGCCAATTATCTACACGAGGGATATAGGCCCGGGAGAAGCGCCCTCCGCGGGGGTCTTTCTAAGGGAACCTAATCCGTATTAACGCATGGAAGATCCACGGCTCGAAGAAAACCACGAAAACTCCGAACGATTAGGCCGACGGGTTTCGATTGGGATCGAACCCAGCACCTCCCGTCTACCAGCTTTGAGAGAAGAACCTCTCGGCCACTGGTGGGGCCTCCAGTGACACGTGATTAAATACGTGAATAATCACATTGCTAACAAGTCGTAAACCAACTTAGTGAAAAATGTTTAAACAATGCATTCAGTTTTACTTTATTATACATTTCTAAAAATTCACACAGGCGAACACCTTTAAAACGAGAAAATATTTACGTCATTCATTTGGAAATGTGCTTTTTTATTAGGAAATTAATTTTCAGCCGTGCACCGGAATGTAATGCGAAAATATTGCGTGTTTTGTATTCGGTATATCATTTTCCAGGAATTTTTAACAATGGTTTCATTGTTTAAACAATGTATTCGGCTTTACTTTATTTTACATTTCTAAAAACTCACACAGGTGATCTACTTTAAAACCGAAAATTTTTTACGTCATTCATTTGGAAATGTGCTTATTTATTAGGAAATTAATTTTCAGCCGTGCACCGGAATTTAATTCGAAAATATTGCGTGTTTTGTATTCGGTATATCAGTTTCTAGGATTTCAAAACAATGGTTTCATTGTTTAAACAATGTATTCAGTTTTACTTTATTTTACATTTCTAGAAATTCACACCGGCGAACACCTTTAAAACGAAAAAATATTTACTTCATTCATTTGGAAATGTGCTTTTTATTACGAAATTAATTTTCAGCCCTGCACCGGAATGTAATTCGAAAATATTGCGTGTTTTGTATTCGGTATATCAATTTCCAGGGTTCCCTAAATATGGTTTCATTGTTTAAACAATGTATTCGGTTTTACTTTATTTTATATTTGTGAAAACTCACACTGGCGAACTACTTTAAAACCGAAAAATTTTTACACCATTCATTTGAAAATGTGCTTATGCCCAAGCCAGGAATCGAAACCGGTCCCCTGGAATAGATCTCCAATGCTCTACCACTAAGCCACAAGGACTATGGCACCTCTCACTTATAAAAGTCGGTAAGGTTGCAACCACAGCACTAGATGGAAAAGACTTCATGAGCACACAATCTAGTGGCGAAACATGAGTAGCAAATGAACCCAGTATCGGTGAATATACATTTTTAATTAATTTTTCAACTACATTTCAGCAGTGAAATTACGCTTCAAATTATTGAATATTAAATACGTGAATAATCACATTGCTAACAAGTCGTAAACAGACTTATATAATTGACAGATGCCAAGCTGGGCACCGTCCTTGTGGCTTATTGTTAAAGCACTGGAGCTCCAGGGGCCCGGGATCGATTCCCGACTTGGATATTTTCCACTAAGTTGGTTTACGATTTGTTAGCAATGTGATTATTCACGTATTTAAGATTCAATGGTTTCATTGTTTAAGCAATATTCGGTTTTACTTTATTTTGCATTTCAAAAAACTCACACAGGTGAACTACTTTAAAACCGATAAATTTTTACTTCATTCATTTGTAAATGTGCTTTTTTATTAGGAAATTAATTTTCAGCCGTGCACCGGAATGTAATTTGAAAATATTGCGTGTTTTGTATTCGGTATATCAATTTCCAGGGTTCCCTAACAATGGTTTCATTGTTTAAACAATGCATTCGTTTTTTCTTCATTTTACATTTCTAAAAATTCACACAGGCGAGCAACTTTAAAACGAAAAAATATTTACGTCATTCATTTGTAAGTAGGCTTTTTTATTAGGAAATTAATTTTCAGCCGTGCACCGGAATTTAATTCAAAAATATTGCGTATTTTGTATTCGGTATATCAGTTTCAAGGATTTCCTAACAATTTTCTCATTGTTTGAACAATGCATTCAGTTTTACTTTATTTTACATTTCTAAAAACTCACACCGGCGAACGCCTTTAACCCTCTAAGTGTTTGGGGCGTATTATTCCGTTCACTAAGCTCCAGGTTTCACAGCAATACAAGCAATATTTAAGATAACATAATTCTATAGATTTATGGAATTTTAAATACATTGAAGAATTATTAATACTCTTAAGGGTTACATTCATATTTTTAATTGAGTTTTTTTTTTTTATAATGTTGAAAGAATCATATTTTCTTAGCATTTAAAACAAAATGCAAAGAAAACAACATCACAATTTTACCCTTTTGCAAGACGCTCGGAGGGTTAAAACGAAAAAATATTTACTTCATTCATTTGGAAATGTGCTTTTTTATTAGGGTTGGGTTGATTTTTGACGGCCAATTATCTGCACGAGGGATATAGGCCCGGGGGGAGTACCCTCCGTGGGGGTCTTTCAAAGGGAACCTAACCCGTATTAACGCATGGAAGATCCACGGCTCGAAGAAAACCACGAAAACTCCGAACGATTAGGCCGACGGGCGCGATTGGGATCGAACCCAGCACCTCCCGTCTACCAGCTTCGAGAGCAGAACCTCTCGGCCACTGGTGGGGCCACTTTTTTATTAGGAAATTAATTTTCAGCCGTGCACCGGAATGTAATGCGTAAATATTGCGTGTTTTGTATTCGGTATATCATTTTCTAAGATTTCCTAACAATGGTTTCATTTCTTAAACAATGTATTCGGTTTTACTTTATTTTATATTTCTAAAAACTCACACTGGCGAACTAATTTAAAACCGAAAAATTTTTACACCATTCATTTGAAAATGTGCTTATGCCCAAGCCGGGAATCGAACCTGGTCCCCCGGAATTGATCTCCAATGCTCTACCACTAAGCCACAAGGACGATGGCATCTCTCACTTATAAAAGTCGGTAAGGTTGCAACCACAGCACTAGATGGAAAAGACTTCACGATCGCACAATCTAGTGGCGAAACATGAGTAGCAAATGAACCCAGTATCGGTGAATATACATATTTAATTAATTTTTAAACTACATTTCAGCAGTGAAATTACGTTTCAAATTATTCAATATTAAATACGTGAATAATCACATTGCTAACAAGTCGTAAACAGACTTATATAAGTGACACATGCCAAGCTGGGCACCGTCCTTGTGGCTTAGTGTTAGAGCACTGGAGCTCCAGGGGCCCGGGATCGATTCCCGTCTTGGACATTTTTCACTAAGTTGGTTAACGATTTGTTAGCAATGTGATTATTCACGTATTTAATATTCAATGGTTTCATTGTTTAAACAATATTCGGTTTTACTTTATTTTGCATTTAAAAAAACTCACGCAGGTGAACTACTTTAAAACCGAAAAATTTTTACTTCATTCATTTGGAAATGTGCTTTTTTATTAGGAAATTAATTTTCAGCCGTGCACCGGAATGTAATGCGAAAATATTGCGTGTTTTGTATTCGGTATATCAGTTTCTAGGATTTCAAAACAATGGTTTCATTGTTTAAACAATGCATTCAGTTTTACTTTATTTTACATTTCTAGAAATTCACACCGGCGACCACCTTTAAAACGAAAAATATTTACGTCATTCATTTGGAAATGTGCTTTTTAATTAGGAAATTAATTTTCAGACGTGCACCGGAATGTAATGCGAAAATATTGCGTGTTTTGTATTCGGTATATCAATTTCGAGGGTTCACTAACAATGGTTGGTTGGTTGGTTGTTTTTATGTCGGCCAATTATCTGCACGTGGGATATAGGCCCTAAGGGGGAAGGTGCCTTCCGTGGAGGTCTTTCTAAGGGAACCTAACCCGTATTAACGCTTCACTAACAATGGTTTCATTTTTAAACAATGTATTCAGTTTTACTTTATTTTACATTTCTAAAAATTCACCCAGGCGAACACCTTTAAAACGAAAAAATATTTACGTCATTTATTTGGAAATGTGCTTTTTTATTAGGAAATTAATTTTCAGCCGTGCACCGGAATTTAATTCGAAAATATATCGTGTTTTGTATTGGGTATATCAGTTTCTAGGATTCCCTAACAATGGTTTCATTGTTTAAATAATGTATTCAGTTTTACTTTATTTTACATTTCTAAAAATTCACACAGGCGAACACCTTTAAAACGAAAAAATATTTACGTCATTCATTTGAAAATGTGCTTTTTAATTAGGAAATTAATTTTCAGCCGTGCACCGGAATGTAATGCGAAAATATGGCGTGTTTTTTATTCGGTATATCAGTTTCCAGGATTCCCTAACAATGGTTTCATTTTTTAAACAATGTATTCGGTTTTACTTTATTTTACATTTCTAAAAACTCACACTGGCGAACTAATTTAAAACCGAAAGATTTTTACACCATTCATTTGAAAATGTGCTTATGCCCGAGCCGGGAATCGAACCTGGTCCCCTGGAATTGATCTCCAATGCTTTACCACTAAGCCACAAGGACGATGGCATCTCGCACTTATAAAAGTCGGTAAGGTTGCAACCACAGCACTAGATGGAAAAGACTTTATGGGCGCACAATCTAGTGGCGAAACATGAGTAGCAAGTGAACCCAGTATCGGTGAATATACATTTTTAATTAATTTTTCAACTACATTTCAGCAGTGAAATTACGTTTCAAATTATTGAATATTAAATACGTGAATAATCACATTGCTAACAAGTCGTAAACAGACTTATATAAGTGACAGATGCCAAGCTGCGCACCGTCCTTGTGGCTTAGTGTTAGAGCATTGGAGCTCCAGGGGCCCGGGATCGATTCCCGTCTTGGATATTTTTCACTAAGTTGGTTTACGATTTGTTAGCAATGTGATTATTCACGTATTTAAGATTCAATGGTTTCATTGATTAAACAATATTCGGTTTTACTTTATTTTGCATTTCAAAAAACTCACGCAGGTGAACTACTTTAAAATCGAAAAATTTTTACTTCATTCATTTGTAAATAGGCTTTTTTATTAGGAAATTAATTTTCAGCCGTTCACCGGAATTTAATTCGAAAATATTGCATGTTTTGTATTCGGTATATTAGTTTCAAGGATTTCCTAACAATGGTCTCATTGTTTGAACAATTTATTCGGTTTTACTTTATTTTACATTTCTAAAAACTCACACAGGTTATCTACTTTAAAACCGAAAAGTTTTTACGTCATTCATTTGGAAATGTGCTTATTTATTAGGAAATTAATTTTCAGCCGTGCACCGGAAATTAATTCGAAAATATTGCGTGTTTTGTATTCGGTATATCAGTTTCTAGGATTTCCTAACAATGGTCTCATTGTTTTAACAATGTATTCAGTTTTACTTTATTTTACATTTCTAAAAATTCGCACAGGCGAACACCTTTAAAACGAAAAAATATTTACGTCATTCATTTGGAAATGTGCTTTTTTATTAGGAAATTAATTTTCAGCCGTGCACCGGAATGTAATGCGAAAATATTGCGTGTTTTTTATTCGGTATATCAGTTTCCAGGATTCCCTAACAATGGTTTCATTTTTTAAACAATGTATTCGGTTTTACTTTATTTTATATTTCTAAAAACTCACACTGGCGAACTACTTTAAGACCGAAAAATTTTTACACCATTCATTTGAAAATGTGCTTATGCCCAATCCGGGAATCGAACCACGTTCCCCTGGAATAGATCTCCAATGCTCTACCACTAAGCCACAAGGACTACGGTATCTCTTACTTATAAAAGTCGGTAAGGCTGCAACCACAGCACTAGATGGAAAAGACTTCATGAGCACACAATCTTTTGGCGAAACATGAGTAGCAAATGAACCCAGTATCGGTGAATATACATTTTTAATTAATTTTTCAACTACATTTCAGCAGTGAAATTAAGCTTCAAATTGTTGAATATTAAATAAGTGAATAATCACATTGCTAACAAGTCGTAAACAGACTTATATAAGTGACAGATGCGCAGGTGGGCAAAGTCCTTGTGGCTTAGTGTTAGAGCACTGGAGCTCCAGTGCCCCGGGATCGATTCCCGTCTTGGACATTTTTCACTATGTTGGTTTACGACTTGTTAGCAATGTGATTATTCACGTATTTAATATTCAATTCAATGGTTTCATTGTTTAAACAATATTCGGTTTTACTTTATTTTGCATTTCAAAAAACTCACGCAGGTGAACTACTTTAAAACCGAAAAATTTTTACTTCATTCATTTGTAAATAGGCTTTTTTATTAGGAAATTAATTTTCAGCCGTGCACCGGCATTTAATTCGACAATATTGCGTGTTTTGTATTCGGTATATCAATTTACAGGGTTCCGTAAAAATGGTTTCATTGTTTAAAAAATGCATTCGGTTTTTCTTCATTTTACATTTCTAAAAATTCACACAGGCGAACAACTTTAAAACGAAAAAATATTTACGTCATTCATTTGGAAATGTGTTTTTTTATTAGGAAATTAATTTTCAGCCGTGCACCGGAATTTAATTCGAAGATATTGCGTGTTTTTTATTCGGTATATCAGTTTCTAGGATTTCCTAACAATGGGTTGGGTTGGGTTGATTATTGACGGCCAATTATCTACACGAGGGATATAGGCCCGGGGGGAGCGCCCTCCGCGGGGGTCTTTCTAAGGGAACCTAATCCGTATTAACGCATGGAAGATCCACGGCTCGAAGAAAACCACGAAAACTCCGAACGATTAGTCCGACGGGTTTCGATTGGGATCGAACCCAGCACCTCCCGTCTACCAGCTTTGAGAGAAGAACCTCTCGGCCACTGGTGGGGCCTCCAGTGACACGTGATTAAATACGTGAATAATCACATTGCTAACAAGTCGTAAACCAACTTAGTGAAAAATGTTTAAACAATGCATTCAGTTTTACTTTATTATACATTTCTAAAAATTCACACAGGCGAACACCTTTAAAACGAGAAAATATTTACGTCATTCATTTGGAAATGTGCTTTTTTATTAGGAAATTAATTTTCAGCCGTGCACCGGAATGTAATGCGAAAATATTGCGTGTTTTGTATTCGGTATATCATTTTCCAGGAATTTTTAACAATGGTTTCATTGTTTAAACAATGTATTCGGCTTTACTTTATTTTACATTTCTAAAAACTCACACAGGTGATCTACTTTAAAACCGAAAATTTTTTACGTCATTCATTTGGAAATGTGCTTATTTATTAGGAAATTAATTTTCAGCCGTGCACCGGAATTTAATTCGAAAATATTGCGTGTTTTGTATTCGGTATATCAGTTTCTAGGATTTCAAAACAATGGTTTCATTGTTTAAACAATGTATTCAGTTTTACTTTATTTTACATTTCTAGAAATTCACACCGGCGAACACCTTTAAAACGAAAAAATATTTACTTCATTCATTTGGAAATGTGCTTTTTATTACGAAATTAATTTTCAGCCCTGCACCGGAATGTAATTCGAAAATATTGCGTGTTTTGTATTCGGTATATCAATTTCCAGGGTTCCCTAAATATGGTTTCATTGTTTAAACAATGTATTCGGTTTTACTTTATTTTATATTTGTGAAAACTCACACTGGCGAACTACTTTAAAACCGAAAAATTTTTACACCATTCATTTGAAAATGTGCTTATGCCCAAGCCAGGAATCGAAACCGGTCCCCTGGAATAGATCTCCAATGCTCTACCACTAAGCCACAAGGACTATGGCACCTCTCACTTATAAAAGTCGGTAAGGTTGCAACCACAGCACTAGATGGAAAAGACTTCATGAGCACACAATCTAGTGGCGAAACATGAGTAGCAAATGAACCCAGTATCGGTGAATATACATTTTTAATTAATTTTTCAACTACATTTCAGCAGTGAAATTACGCTTCAAATTATTGAATATTAAATACGTGAATAATCACATTGCTAACAAGTCGTAAACAGACTTATATAATTGACAGATGCCAAGCTGGGCACCGTCCTTGTGGCTTATTGTTAAAGCACTGGAGCTCCAGGGGCCCGGGATCGATTCCCGACTTGGATATTTTCCACTAAGTTGGTTTACGATTTGTTAGCAATGTGATTATTCACGTATTTAAGATTCAATGGTTTCATTGTTTAAGCAATATTCGGTTTTACTTTATTTTGCATTTCAAAAAACTCACACAGGTGAACTACTTTAAAACCGATAAATTTTTACTTCATTCATTTGTAAATAGGCTTTTTTATTAGGAAATTAATTTTCAGCCGTGCACCGGATTTTAATGCGAAAATATATCGTGTTTTGTATTGGGTATATCAGTTTCTAGGATTCCCTAACAATGGTTTCATTGTTTAAATAATGTCTTCAGTTTTATTTTATTTTACATTTCTAAAGATTCACACAGGCGAACACCTTTAAAACGAAAAAATATTTACTTCATTCATTTGGAAATGTGCTTTTTTATTAGGAAATTAATTTTCAGCCGTGCACCGGAATGTAATGCGAAAATATTGCGTGTTTTGTATTGGGTATATCAGTTTCCAGGATTCCCTAACAATGGTTTCATTTTTTAAACAATGTATTGAGTTTTGCTTTATTTTACATTTCTAAAAACTCACACTGGCGAACTAATTTAAAACCGAAAAATGTTTACACCATTCATTTGAAAATGTGCTTATGCCCGAGCCGGGAATCGAACCTGGCCCCCTGGAATTGATCTCCAATGCTCTACCACTAAGCCACAAGGTCGATGGCATCTCTCACTTATAAAAGTCGGTAAGGTTGCAAGCACAGCACTAGATGGAAAAGACTTCATGAGCGCACAATCTAGTGGCGAAACATGAGTAGCAAATGAACCCAGTATCGGTGAATATACATTTTTAATTAATTTTTCAACTACATTTCAGCAGTGAAATTACGTTTCAAATTATTGAATATTAAATACGTGAATAATCACATAGCTAACAAGTCGTAAACAGACTTATATAAGTGACACATGCCGAGCTGGGCACCGTCCTTGTGGCTTAGTATTAGAGCAGTGGAGCTCCAGGGGCCCGGGATCGATTCCCGTCTTGGACATTTTTCACTAAGTTGGTTTACGATTTGTTAGCAATGTGATTATTTACGTATTTAATATTCAATGGTTTCATTGTTTAAACAATATTCGGTTTTACTTTATTTTGCATTTCAAAAAACTCACGCAGGTGAACTACTTTAAAACCGAAAAATTTTTACTTCATTCATTTGTAAATAGTCTTTTTTATTAGGAAATTAATTTTCAGCCGTGCACCGGCATTTAATTCGACAATATTGCGTGTTTTGTATTCGGTATATCAATTTCCAGGGTTCCGTAAAAATGGTTTCATTGTTTAAACAATGCATTCGGTTTTTCTTCATTTTACATTTATAAAAATTCACACAGGCGAACAACTTTAAAACGAAAAAATATTTACGTCATTCATTTGGAAATGTGCTTTTTTATTAGGAAATTAATTTTCAGCCGTGCACCGGAATTTAATTCGAAGATATTGCGTGTTTTTTATTCGGTATATCAGTTTCTAGGATTTCCTAACAATGGGTTGGGTTGGGTTGATTATTGACGGCCAATTATCTACACGTTGGATATAGGCCCGGGGGGAGCGCCCTCCGCGGGGTCTTTCTAAGGGAACCTAATCCGTATTAACGCATGGAAGATCCACGGCTCGAAGAAAACCACGAAAACTCCGAACGATTAGGCCGACGGGATTCGATTGGGATCGAACCCAGCACCTCCCGTCTACCAGCTTTGAGAGAAGAACCTCTCGGCCACTGGTGGGGCCTCCAGTGACACGTGATTAAATACGTGAATAATCACATTGCTAACAAGTCGTAAACCAACTTAGTGAAAAATGTTTAAACAATGCATTCAGTTTTACTTAATTATACATTTCTAAAAATTCACACAGGCGAACAGCTTTAAAACGAGAAAATATTTACGTCATTCATTTGGAAATGTGCTTTTTTATTAGGAAATTAATTTTCAGCCGTGCACCGGAATGTAATGCGAAAATATTGCGTGTTTTGTATTGGGTATATCAGTTTCCAGGATTCCCTAACAATGGTTTCATTTTTTAAACAATGTATTGAGTTTTGCTTCATTTTACATTTCTAAAAACTCACACTGGCGAACAACTTTAAAACCGAAATATTTTTACGTCATTCATTTGGAAATGTGCTTATTTATTAGGAAATTAATTTTCAGCCGTGCATCGGAATTTAATTCGAAAATATTGCGTGCTTTGTATTCGGTATATCAGTTTCTAGGATTTCCTAACAATGGTTTCATTGTTTAAACAATGTATTCAGTTTTACTTTATTTTACATTTCTAGAAATTCACAAGGGCGACCACCTTTAAAACGAAAAAATATTTACGTCATTCATTTGAAAATGTGCTTTTTAATTAGGAAATTAATTTTCAGCCGTGCACCGGAATGTAATGCGAAAATATTGCGTGTTTTTTATTCGGTATATCAGTTTCCAGGATTCCCTAACAATGGTTTCATTTTTTAAACAATGTATTCGGTTTTACTTTATTTTACATTTCTTAAAACTCACACTGGCGAACTAATTTAAAACAGAAAAATTTTTTCACCATTCATTTGAAAATGTGCTTATGCCCAAGCCGGGAATCGAACCTGGTCCCCTGGAATTGATCTCCAATGCTCTACCACTAAGCCACAAGGACGATGGCATCTCCCACGTATAAAAGTCGGTAAGGTTGCAACCACAGCACTAGATGGAAAAGACTTCATGAGCGCACAATCTAGTGGCGAAACATGAGTAGCAAAGGAACCCAGTATCGGTGAATATACATTTTTAATTAATTTTTCAACTACATTTCAGCAGTGAAATTACGTTTCAAATTATTGAATATTATATACGTGAATAATCACATTGCTAACAAGTCGTAAACAGACTTATATAAGTGACAGATGCCAAACTGCGCGCCGTCCTTGTGGCTTAGTGTTAGAGCATTGGAGCTCCAGGGGCCCGGGATCGATTCCCGTCTTGGATATTTTTCACTAAGTTGGTTTACGATTTATTAGCAATGTGATTATTCACGTATTTAAGATTCAATGGTTTCATTGTTTAAACAATATTCGGTTTTACTTTATTTTGCATTTCAAAAAACTCACGCAGGTGAACTACTATAAAACCGAAAAATTTTTACTTCATTCATTTGTAAATAGGCTTTTTTATTAGGAAATTAATTTTCAGCCGTGCACCGGCATTTAATTCGACAATATTGCGTGTTTTGTATTCGGTATATCAATTTCCAGGGTTCCGTAACAATGGTTTCATTGTTTAAACAATGCATTCGGTTTTTCTTCATTTTACATTTCTAAAAATTCACACAGGCGAACAACTTTAAAACGAAAAAATATTTACGTCATTCATTTGGAAATGTGCTTTTTTATTAGGAAATTAATTTTCAGCCGTGCACCTAAATTTAATTCGAAAATATTGCATGTTTTGTATTCGGTATATTAGTTTCAAGGATTTCCTAAAAATGGTCTCATTGATTGAACAATGCATTTAGTTTTACTTTATTTTACATTTCTAAAAACTCACACTGGCGAACAACCTTAAAACCGAAAAATTTTTACGTCTTTCATTTGGAAATGTGCTTATTTATTAGAAAATTAATTTTCAGGCGTGCGCCAGAATTCAATTCGAAAATATTGCGTGTTTTCTATTCGGAATATCAGTTTCTAGGATTTCAAAACAATGGTTTCATTGTTTAAACAATGCATTCAGTTTTACTTTATTTTACATTTCTAGAAATTCACACCGGCGACCACCTTTAAAACGAAAAAATATTTACGTCATTCATTTGGAAATGTGCTTTTTTATTAGGAAATTAATTTTCAGCCGTGCATCGGAATGTAATGCGAAAATATTGCGTGTTTTGTATTCGGTATATCATTTTCAGAGATTTCCTAACAATGGTCTCATTGTTTAAACAATGTATTCAGTATTACTTCATTTTACATTTCTAAAAACTCACACAGGCGAACAACTTTAAAACCGAGAAATTTTTACGTCTTTCATTTGGAAATGTGCTTATTTATTAGAAAATTAATTTTCAGGCGTGCGCCAGAATTTAATTCGAAAATATTGCGTGTTTTGTATTCGGAATATCAGTTTCTAGGATTTCAAAACAATGGTTTCATTGTTTAAACAATGCATTCAGTTTTACTTTATTTTACATTTCTAGAAATTCACACCGGCGACCACCTTTAAAACGAAAAAATATTTACGTCATTCATTTGGAAATGTGCTTTTTTATTAGGAAATTAATTTTCAGCCGTGCACCGGAATGTAATGCGAAAATATTGCGTGTTTTGTATTCGGTATATCATTTTCCAGGAATTCTTAACAATGGTTTCATTGTTTAAACAATGTACTCGCTTTTACCTTATTTTACATTTCTAAAAACTCACACTGGCGAACAACTTTAAAACCGAAATATTTTTACGTCATTCATTTGGAAATGTGCTTATTTATTAGGAAACTAATTTTCAGCCGTGCACCGGAATTTAATTCGAAAATATTGCGTGTTTTGTATTCGGTATATCAGTTTCCAGGATTCCCTAACAATGGTTTCATTTTTTAAACAATGTATTCGGTTTTACTTTATTTTACATTTCTTAAAACTCACACGGTTTTACTTTATTTTATATTTGTGAAAACTCACACTGGCGAACTAATTTAAAACAGAAAATTTTTTTCACTATTCATTTGAAAATGTGCTTATGCCCAAGCCGGGAATCGAACCTGGTCCCCTGGAATTGATCTCCAATGCTCTACCACTAAGCCACAAGGACGATGGCATCTCTCACTTATAAAAGTCGGTAAGGTTGCAACCACAGCACTAGATGGAAAAGACTTCATGAGCGCACAATCTAGTGGCGAAACATGAGTAGCAAATGAACCCAGTATCGGTGAATATACATTTTTAATTAAATTTTCAACTACATTTCAGCAGTGAAATTACGCTTCAAATTATTGAATATTATATACGTGAATAATCACATTGCTAACAAGTCGTAAACAGACTTATATAAGTGACAGATGCAGAACTGCGCGCCGTCCTTGTGGCTTAGTGTTAGAGCATTGGAGCTCCAGGGGCCCGGGATCGATTCCCGTCTTGGATATTTTTCACTAAGTTGGTTTACGATTTGTTAGCAATGTGATTATTCACGTATTTAAGATTCAATGGTTTCATTGTTTAAACAATATTCGGTTTTACTTTATTTTGCATTTCAAAAAACTCACGCAGGTGAACTACTTTAAAACCGAAAAATTTTTACTTCATTCATTTGTAAATAGGCTTTTTTATTAGGAAATTAATTTTTAGCCGTGCACCGGAATTTAATTCGAAAATATTGCATGTTTTGTATTCGGAATATTAGTTTCAAGGATTTCCTAACAATGGTCTCATTGTTTGAACAATGCATTCACTTTTACTTTATTTTACATTTCTAAAAACTCACACTGGCGAACAACTTTAAAACCGAAAAATTTTTACGTCATTCATTTGGAAATGTGCTTATTTATTAGGAAATTAATTTTCAGCCGTGCACCGGAATTTAATTCGAAAATATTGCGTGTTTTGTATTCGGTATATCAGTTTCTAGGATTTCAAAACAATGGTTTCATTGTTTAAACAATGTATTCAGTTTTACTTTATTTTACATTTCTAATAATTCACACAGGCGAACACCTTTAAAACGAAAAAATATTTACGTCATTCATTTGGAAATGTGCTTTTTTATTAGGAAATTAATTTTCAGCCGTGCACCGGAATGTAATGCGAAAATATTGCGTGTTTTGTATTCGGTATATCATTTTCAGAGATTTCCTAACAATGGTCTCATTGTTTAAACAATGTATTCAGTATTACTTCATTTTACATTTCTAAAAACTCACACAGGCGAACAACTTTAAAACCGAGAAATTTTTACGTCTTTCATTTGGAAATGTGCTTATTTATTAGAAAATTAATTTTCAGGCGTGCGCCAGAATTTAATTCGAAAATATTGCGTGTTTTGTATTCGGAATATCAGTTTCTAGGTTGGTTGGTTGGTTGTATTTATGACGGCCAATTATCTGCACGAGGGATATAGGCCCAGGGGGGAGTGCCCTTCGTGGGGGTCTTTCTAAGGGAACCTAACCCGTATTAACGCTTGGAAATCCAAGGTTCGAAGAAAACCACGAAAACTCCGAACGATTAGGCCGACGGGCGCGATTGGGATTGAACCCAGCACCTCCCGTCTACCAGATTCGAGAGCAGAACCTCTCAGCCACTGGTGGGGCTCAGTTTCTAGGATTTCAAAACAATGGTTTCATTGTTTAAACAATGCATTCAGTTTTACTTTATTTTACATTTCTAGAAATTCACACCGGCGACCACCTTTAAAACGAAAAAATATTTACGTCATTCATTTGGAAATGTGCTTTTTTATTAGGAAATTAATTTTCAGCCGTGCATCGGAATGTAATGCGAAAATATTGCGTGTTTTGTATTCGGTATATCATTTTCAGAGATTTCCTAACAATGGTCTCATTGTTTAAACAATGTATTCAGTATTACTTCATTTTACATTTCTAAAAACTCACACAGGCGAACAACTTTAAAACCGAGAAATTTTTACGTCTTTCATTTGGAAATGTGCTTATTTATTAGAAAATTAATTTTCAGGCGTGCGCCAGAATTTAATTCGAAAATATTGCGTGTTTTGTATTCGGAATATCAGTTTCTAGGATTTCAAAACAATGGTTTCATTGTTTAAACAATGCATTCAGTTTTACTTTATTTTACATTTCTAGAAATTCACACCGGCGACCACCTTTAAAACGAAAAAATATTTACGTCATTCATTTGGAAATGTGCTTTTTTATTAGGAAATTAATTTTCAGCCGTGCACCGGAATGTAATGCGAAAATATTGCGTGTTTTGTATTCGGTATATCATTTTCCAGGAATTCTTAACAATGGTTTCATTGTTTAAACAATGTACTCGCTTTTACCTTATTTTACATTTCTAAAAACTCACACTGGCGAACAACTTTAAAACCGAAATATTTTTACGTCATTCATTTGGAAATGTGCTTATTTATTAGGAAATAAATTTTCAGCCGTGCACCGGAATTTAATTCGAAAATATTGCGTGTTTTGTATTCGGTATATCAGTTTCTAGGATTTCAAAACAATGGTTTCATTGTTTAAACAATGTATTCAGTTTTACTTTATTTTACATTTCTAGAAATTCACACCGGCGACCACCTTTAATACGAAAAAATATTTACGTCATGCATTTGAAAATGTGCTTTTTAATTAGGAAATTAATTTTCAGCCGTGCAACGGAATGTAATGTGAAAATATTGCGTGTTTTTTATTCGGTATATCAGTTTCCAGGATTCCCTAACAATGATTTCATTTTTTAAACAATGTATTCGGTTTTACTTTATTTTACATTTCTAAAAACTCACACTGGCGAACTAATTTAAAACCGAAAAATTTTTACACCATTCACTTGAAAATGTGCTTATGCCGAAGCCGGGAATCGAACCTGGTCCCCTGGAATTGATCGCCAACGCTCTACCACTAAGCCACAAGGACGATGGCACCTCTTGCTTATAAATTCGGTAAGGTTGCAACCACAGCACTAGAGGGAAAAAACTTCATGAGCGCACAATCTAGTGGCGAAACATGAGTAGCAAATGAACACAGTATCGGTGAATATACATTTTTAATTAATTTTTCAACTACATTTCAGCAGTGAAATTACGTTTCAAATTATTCAATATTAAATACGTGAATAATCGCATTGCTAACAAGTCGTAAACAGACTTATATAAGTTACAGATGCCAAGATGGGCACCGTCCTTGTGGCTTATTGTTAGAGTACTGGAGCTCCAGGGGCCCGGGATCGATTCCCGTCTTGGACATTTTTCACTAAGTTGGTGTACGATTTGTTAGCAATGTGATTATTCACGTATTTAAGATTCAATGGTTTCATTGTTTAAACAATATTCGGTTTTACTTTATTTTGCATTTCAAAAAACTCACGCAGGTGAACTACTTTAAAACCGAAAAATTTTTACTTCATTCATTTGTAAATAGGCTTTTTTATTAGGAAATTAATTTTCAGCCGTGCACCGGCATTTAATTCGACAATATTGCGTGTTTTGTATTCGGCATATCAATTTCCAGGGTTCCGTAACAATGGTTTCATTGTTTAAACAATGCATTCAGTTTTACTTTATTATACATTTCTAAAAATTCACACAGGCGAACAGCTTTAAAACGAGAAAATATTAACGTCATTCATTTGGAAATGTGCTTTTTTATTAGGAAATTAATTTTCAGCCGTGCACCGGAATGTAATGCGAAAATATTGCGTGTTTTGTATTGGGTATATCAGTTTCCAGGATTCCCTAACAATGGTTTCATTTTTTAAACAATGTATTGAGTTTTGCTTCATTTTACATTTCTAAAAACTCACACTGGCGAACAACTTTAAAACCGAAATATTTTTACGTCATTCATTTGGAAATGTGCTTATTTATTAGGAAATTAATTTTCAGCCGTGCATCGGAATTTAATTCGAAAATATTGCGTGCTTTGTATTCGGTATATCAGTTTCTAGGATTTCCTAACAATGGTTTCATTGTTTAAACAATGTATTCAGTTTTACTTTATTTTACATTTCTAGAAATTCACAAGGGCGACCACCTTTAAAACGAAAAAATATTTACGTCATTCATTTGAAAATGTGCTTTTTAATTAGGAAATTAATTTTCAGCCGTGCACCGGAATGTAATGCGAAAATATTGCGTGTTTTTTATTCGGTATATCAGTTTCCAGGATTCCCTAACAATGGTTTCATTTTTTAAACAATGTATTCGGTTTTACTTTATTTTACATTTCTTAAAACTCACACTGGCGAACTAATTTAAAACAGAAAAATTTTTTCACCATTCATTTGAAAATGTGCTTATGCCCAAGCCGGGAATCGAACCTTTTCCCCTGGAAATGATCTCCAATGCTCTACCACTAAGCCACAAGGACGATGGCATCTCTCACTTATAAAAGTCGGTAAGGTTGCAACCACAGCACTAGATGGAAAAGACTTCATGAGCGCACAATCTAGTGGCGAAACATGAGTAGCAAAGGAACCCAGTATCGGTGAATATACATTTTTAATTAATTTTTCAACTACATTTCAGCAGTGAAATTACGTTTCAAATTATTGAATATTATATACGTGAATAATCACATTGCTAACAAGTCGTAAACAGACTTATATAAGTGACAGATGCCAAACTGCGCGCCGTCCTTGTGGCTTAGTGTTAGAGCATTGGAGCTCCAGGGGCCCGGGATCGATTCCCATCTTGGATATTTTTCACTAAGTTGGTTTACGATTTGTTAGCAATGTGATTATTCACGTATTTAAGATTCAATGGTTTCATTGTTTAAACAATATTCGGTTTTACTTTATTTTGCATTTCAAAGAACTCACGCAGGTGAACTACTTTAAAACCGAAAAATTTTTACTTCATTCATTTGTAAATAGGCTTTTTTATTAGGAAATTAATTTTTAGCCGTGCACCGGAATTTAATTCGAAAATATTGTATGTTTTGTATTCGGTATATTAGTTTCAAGGATTTCCTAACAATGGTCTCATTGTTTGAACAATGCATTCACTTTTACTTTATTTTACATTTCTAAAAACTCACACTGGCGAACAACTTTAAAACCGAGAAATTTTTACGTCTTTCATTTGGAAATGTGCTTATTTATTAGAAAATTAATTTTCAGGCGTGCGCCAGAATTTAATTCGAAAATATTGCTTTTTTTCTATTCGGAATATCAGTTTCTAGGATTTCAAAACAATGGTTTCATTGTTTAAACAATGCATTCAGTTTTACTTTATTTTACATTTCTAGAAATTCACACCGGCGACCACCTTTAAAACGAAAAAATATTTACGTCATTCATTTGGAAATGTGCTTTTTTATTAGGAAATTAATTTTCAGCCGTGCATCGGAATGTAATGCGAAAATATTGCGTGTTTTGTATTCGGTATATCATTTTCAGAGATTTCCTAACAATGGTCTCATTGTTTAAACAGTGTATTCAGTATTACTTCATTTTACATTTCTAAAAACTCACACAGGCGAACAACTTTAAAACCGAGAAATTTTTACGTCTTTCATTTGGAAATGTGCTTATTTATTAGAAAATTAATTTTCAGGCGTGCGCCAGAATTTAATTCGAAAATATTGCGTGTTTTGTATTCGGAATATCAGTTTCTAGGATTTCAAAACAATGGTTTCATTGTTTAAACAATGCATTCAGTTTTACTTTATTTTACATTTCTAGAAATTCACACCGGCGACCACCTTTAAAACGAAAAAATATTTACGTCATTCATTTGGAAATGTGCTTTTTTATTAGGAAATTAATTTTCAGCCGTGCACCGGAATGTAATGCGAAAATATTGCGTGTTTTGTATTCGGTATATCATTTTCCAGGAATTCTTAACAATGGTTTCATTGTTTAAACAATGTACTCGCTTTTACCTTATTTTACATTTCTAGAAATTCACAAGGGCGACCACCTTTAAAACGAAAAAATATTTACGTCATTCATTTGAAAATGTGCTTTTTAATTAGGAAATTAATTTTCAGCCGTGCACCGGAATGTAATGCGAAAATATTGCGTGTTTTTTATTCGGTATATCAGTTTCCAAGATTCCCTAACAATGGTTTCATTTTTGAAACAATGTATTCGGTTTTACTTTATTTTACATTTCTTAAAACTCACACTGGCGAACTAATTTAAAACAGAAAAATTTTTTCACCATTCATTTGAAAATGTGCTTATGCCCAAGCCGGGAATCGAACCTGGTCCCCTGGAATTGATCTCCAATGCTCTACCACTAAGCCACAAGGACGATGGCATCTCTCACTTATAAAATTCGGTAAGGTTGCAACCACAGCACTAGATGGAAAAGACTTCATGAGCGCACAATCTAGTGGCGAAACATGAGTAGCAAATGAACCCAGTATCGGTGAATATACATTTTTAATTAATTTTTCAACTACATTTCAGCAGTGAAATTACGTTTCAAATTATTGAATATTATATACGTGAATAATCACATTGCTAACAAGTCGTAAACAGACTTATATAAGTGACAGATGCAGAACTGCGCGCCGTCCTTGTGGCTTAGTGTTAGAGCATTGGAGCTCCAGGGGCCCGGGATCGATTCCCGTCTTGGATATTTTTCACTAAGTTGGTTTACGATTTGTTAGCAATGTGATTATTCACGTATTTAAGATTCAATGGTTTCATTGTTTAAACAATATTCGGTTTTACTTTATTTTGCATTTCAAAAAACTCACGCAGGTGAACTACTTTAAAACCGAAAAATTTTTACTTCATTCATTTGTAAATAGGCTTTTTTATTAGGAAATTAATTTTTAGCCGTGCACCGGAATTTAATTCGAAAATATTGCATGTTTTGTATTCGGAATATTAGTTTCAAGGATTTCCTAACAATGGTCTCATTGTTTGAACAATGCATTCACTTTTACTTTATTTTACATTTCTAAAAACTCACACTGGCGAACAACTTTAAAACCGAAAAATTTTTACGTCATTCATTTGGAAATGTGCTTATTTATTAGGAAATTAATTTTCAGCCGTGCACCGGAATTTAATTCGAAAATATTGCGTGTTTTGTATTCGGTATATCAGTTTCTAGGATTTCAAAACAATGGTTTCATTGTTTAAACAATGTATTCAGTTTTACTTTATTTTACATTTCTAATAATTCACACAGGCGAACACCTTTAAAACGAAAAAATATTTACGTCATTCATTTGGAAATGTGCTTTTTTATTAGGAAATTAATTTTCAGCCGTGCACCGGAATGTAATGCGAAAATATTGCGTGTTTTGTATTCGGTATATCATTTTCAGAGATTTCCTAACAATGGTCTCATTGTTTAAACAATGTATTCAGTATTACTTCATTTTACATTTCTAAAAACTCACACAGGCGAACAACTTTAAAACCGAGAAATTTTTACCTCTTTCATTTGGAAATGTGCTTATTTATTAGAAAATTAATTTTCAGGCGTGCGCCAGAATTTAATTCGAAAATATTGCGTGTTTTGTATTCGGAATATCAGTTTCTAGGATTTCAAAACAATGGTTTCATTGTTTAAACAATGCATTCAGTTTTACTTTATTTTACATTTCTAGAAATTCACACCGGCGACCACCTTTAAAACGAAAAAATATTTACGTCATTCATTTGGAAATGTGCTTTTTTATTAGGAAATTAATTTTCAGCCGTGCATCGGAATGTAATGCGAAAATATTGCGTGTTTTGTATTCGGTATATCATTTTCAGAGATTTCCTAACAATGGTCTCATTGTTTAAACAATGTATTCAGTATTACTTCATTTTACATTTCTAAAAACTCACACAGGCGAACAACTTTAAAACCGAGAAATTTTTACGTCTTTCATTTGGAAATGTGCTTATTTATTAGAAAATTAATTTTCAGGCGTGCGCCAGAATTTAATTCGAAAATATTGCGTGTTTTGTATTCGGAATATCAGTTTCTAGGATTTCAAAACAATGGTTTCATTGTTTAAACAATGCATTCAGTTTTACTTTATTTTACATTTCTAGAAATTCACACCGGCGACCACCTTTAAAACGAAAAAATATTTACGTCATTCATTTGGAAATGTGCTTTTTTATTAGGAAATTAATTTTCAGCCGTGCACCGGAATGTAATGCGAAAATATTGCGTGTTTTGTATTCGGTATATCATTTTCCAGGAATTCATAACAATGGTTTCATTGTTTAAACAATGTACTCGCTTTTACCTTATTTTACATTTCTAAAAACTCACACTGGCGAACAACTTTAAAACCGAAATATTTTTACGTCATTCATTTGGAAATGTGCTTATTTATTAGGAAATTAATTTTCAGCCGTGCACCGGAATTTAATTCGAAAATATTGCGTGTTTTGTATTCGGTATATCAGTTTCTAGGATTTCAAAACAATGGTTTCATTGTTTAAACAATGTATTCAGTTTTACTTTATTTTACATTTCTAGAAATTCACACCGGCGACCACCTTTAATACGAAAAAATATTTACGTCATGCATTTGAAAATGTGCTTTTTAATTAGGAAATTAATTTTCAGCCGTGCACCGGAATGTAATGTGAAAATATTGCGTGTTTTTTATTCGGTATATCAGTTTCCAGGATTCCCTAACAATGATTTCATTTTTTAAACAATGTATTCGGTTTTACTTTATTTTACATTTCTAAAAACTCACACTGGCGAACTAATTTAAAACCGAAAAATTTTTACACCATTCACTTGAAAATGTGCTTATGCCGAAGCCGGGAATCGAACCTGGTCCCCTGGAATTGATCGCCAACGCTCTACCACTAAGCCACAAGGACGATGGCATCTCTTGCTTATAAATTCGGTAAGGTTGCAACCACAGCACTAGAGGGAAAAAACTTCATGAGCGCACAATCTAGTGGCGAAACATGAGTAGCAAATGAACACAGTATCGGTGAATATACATTTTTAATTAATTTTTCAACTACATTTCAGCAGTGAAATTACGTTTCAAATTATTCAATATTAAATACGTGAATAATCGCATTGCTAACAAGTCGTAAA